>JAGSMP010000809.1:0-137025 GCA_029286625.1 Parnassius orleans | reverse complement strand
CTATTTAATTTGTTTGAATTCCAGGTTGATCTTCATCTTCCACGTAGATCATCTACATTTCAGTACAGAGATATTGAACCTGTACCTAGCTTATCTGCTTATACTACATCAATCAGTTCTTCAGTACTTTGTAATCGACGTCTTCTGAAAAGATACATTACCTATAATAATTTAGCTAAAGCTAAACTATCAAGGTACGTCAGTACTCAATAGGTTCATAATTTTTATGTATGTAGTAGGTAGCACTATAGTCGGATAAGTTTTTTTTTAAAAACGTTACCCCCACGCTAGGATTTTCCCATGTATTATGGAGGCAGTTCACAAATATAAATTGCACAAGGACAAACATCCAGATCCGGAACAATTATTTGTAGGTCATACAAATACTTGTTCCGTGCGGGATTCGAACCCACGGACTCCAGCGCAGCAACTCATTGCTAAGCCTGTGCGCCACGGAGTAACGATAACGTAAGGACGGATAAGTAAGTTACAGTTTTATTTCTTTATAGTTAGATAGGTAGGTACTTACCGAACACACTTATATTTTTTATTACAACTAAGTGCTTGGCTTCTGCACTTCGGGTCGCGGGTTCGATTCCCATACGGAACAAATATTTTATGGCCTACAGATAGTTGTGAAAATTTGTGTTTGTAATCGCACCGTCTCCGATTCAGGAGAAATCCTGGAGTGGGGCAACGTTATAAAAAAACAATTACTACATAGATACCTATATTTTGTTGTATATTTTCAAAACAAAACAAACCTATTTAGGTAACTTTTTATCTTTTTATTTTTTATAAAAGTTGCCCCAAGGTCGATTTCTCCTGAATCGTGGACGGTGTGTTTATAAACACAAATTTTCACATACAGAAACACCTGTGTCTAGTAGCGCAGCAACCAATCGCTTAGCCACTGCACCAAACGTGTCTATGCTAAATTTCTACATATTATTTGTAATCACTAATATTGTAAGTAGATAGATCGGTAGATACTTACTTCATTACGTTTATCATATGTTTGCACGTTTCTTTACGCCAACCCAGTCGCTTCTTATTTTTATTACGCTTATTTCCCATTGCGCCAACACTATAAACCTAAGTATGTATCTATTTCAATATTTTAATTTTGCGTCGTCCTGTTGCGTAATGTGTGTTCTGAGCGCAAGCTGTGTCGCTTGCGCTCAGCTCTCCCGTTCGAAAGCCGAAGCGAGAGTGAGCGGCGGTGTCGGGTGGCAGGGAACAAGCTTTAAAACGACGAAAGTTTAGGTATTTTCTTTTTACGGTGAAAATAATGATAATTAAAAAAAAGTAAAAAACATAAGCCCTGCTTTATAGTTAGTTCAGTTAGTATGCAATTGTATTTTTTGAATACCAGCGGTTTATTGTTCGGTTTGGAGGTAACTTTGGATTTTTTTCTATCGAGAAAATTTTATGTAATCGTGTTTTCGTCTAACATAGTAATAATAACAATAATAATAAAGCCTCTTTATTCCTTCATAGAAAATAATAAAAAAAAATCAACAATTATAATATGTACGCTTAGAAAATAAAAAAATATATACATTTCAATTAAGGACCCCTCTTTGGGTGAAGGCCTCCTCCATCTTTTCCCACTATTTTCGGTTCTGAGCTATTTAACAATAGCTAATAGCCAATTTTTTCCTGCTGTCTTTTCAATCTCATCGGCCCACTTTTCTTTCGGTCTTCCTTCCTTGCGTTTGCCTGTTGGTCCCGTCCACATGGTCCCCCGTTTAGACCATTTTGTATCAGTAGATCGTGCTACATGACCTGCCCATTTCCACTTCAGTTTTTGAGCGTAATGTAATGCGTCTATCACTCTAGTTTTCTTGCGAATGTCATTGTTTTTGCATTTATCTTTTAGGTTTAGGATACTTCTTTCCGTTGCACGTTGACATGTTAGTATTTTATTCCTTGTTTGTCTATTGAAGATCCATGTTTGGCAGCCATATGTGAGACAGGGAAGTATACAGCAATCCATGACTTTCTTTTTTAAATTTAGTGGTAGATCTGCTTTAAGTACCTCTTTGTGTTTCCAAAACTTATTCCAGGTTATAGCAATACTTCTATTGATTTCGTCTTGATTTCTTGACATTTTTAGAGATGTTTGTTTGCCTAGGTAATTATAGTGGTCTACGTATTCAAGATCTATTTCATCTACTTTTACTGGGTGTTTTGTGCTATTTCTGGCTACCTTCGTTTTTTCGGTGTTTAGTTTTAGGCCTATTTTTGTGCATACATTGTTAATTTCTTATATCATGGCTTCAAGATTTTTATGTGAATCGGAGAAGATAACAATATCATCGGCGAAGCGAAGGTTGTTCAAATAGTTGCCATTGAGATTAATTCCTGTTTTATTCCAAGATAGGTCTTTCATAATGTATTGTAGTACTGCTATAAAAAGTTTAGGTGAAAGAGGATCGCCTTGTTTTACTCCTCTACGTATTTTGATCTCAGGTCCTGTACGATCAAGTTTAACTCGGCTTGTGCTTTGTTCATAGATATTTTTTATGATAGCTATATATGTTTGTAGTATTTTTTGCTGTTTGAGAGCCTTCAATATACTGTCATGGGATATAGAGTCGAATGTTTTTACGTAGTCCAAAAACCCGAGATATAGAGGTCCATTGAACTCTACAAATTTTTCAATTATTAAATCTAATGTATGGATATGATCTATGGTGCAGAAACCTCTATGAAAGCCGACTTGTTCTGTGGGTTGCTGTTCATCTATTTGACCTCCTATCCGTTTTTCCAGGCATAATGCGAAAAGTTTATATATCGCAGGTAACAGGCTTATATGGCGATAGTTGCTAGCATTCGTAGGGTCACCTTTTTTATACAAGAGAATAATTCTTGATTCTGTCCATTTTTGGGAATTCTACGTTTTTCTAAAACTCTATTAAACAGTTACATGAGAGGCGCAGCTAATAGATGTTTGCCAAGTTCCAAAGTTTCGTCAGGACAGGGACTTTTATAATTTTTCAGCTTGTCTATGTTTCTGATGATTTCTATTTCGGTAAACTTATCAATATTTGTGGAGTCGTAGACCTCCTCTAGTGTTCGCACAGATTCCAGAGTATCTATAGTCTGCGTTTCGTAGAGGTTTTTATAAAATTCTGTTGCGATATTGACAACATCTTTCCTTGTCTGAATTCCGTCTTTATTTGTTTTAAGTTTTTTGTTAAGTTTTTTGTTAATTGTTAAGGTGTTCCTCTAATATTTGTATTGTGTGTTTTTGGTAATATTTCTTTAATTTTTTGCTTGCAGTTTTGAATAACTGTGTTAGCTCTTTTTTTTCCTCATACGTTAGATATTTTTCATGTTGAAGATCTGTACGTCTTTTAAGCAATGATTTAGTTTCTATGGTGATGAAACAGTTCCTTTGTAATGGTTCTTGAGATTTCGCGTGATTTAGGCAACATTTTTTTGAAGATTCTTCCAGTGAATAGGGTCTCCGGTTCTCTACACTCACCATACGAAACACAGCAGTGTTAAGCTGCTATTTTACGCTGGTATTCTGTGAGAGCGTGGTCCTACCCCGGGCGAGCCGACCCATTCGTGCTACGACCATAATAATATAGCTGAAGCATGGCTCTAACACGTCAAAAATGACTAAACTTATAACTACACATGTTACAAAAGATGATTAAACTTATAACTACATAACAAACGAAACTAAATTCTAAATAAAATGGAAGCAATCCAATCATAAGCTTTATTGTATGTGCGAGTTTGGTATAAAAGAACTACATTCAGCATAATTTCGTGGTATTATTTGGTTTTCATTGCGCCGTCTAGTGAGTAACGTACGGATGATGCAACAACAAGTACAACTATTACTACACTACAACTGTTTCACCTGCCACACATAAACATATTATTGTGAGTAAAAAGAAGAAAAGATATGTAGATATTACATAATTTTTATAATAAAAAAAGTTAAGAGGCTTGTGCCCACCTGTGAGACGTATATAGGCTACACGTCCCACAGGTGGGCACAAGCCTCCTTTCATTTCTGAGAGGGTTTTCATCATCATCATCATCATCACAGCCCTTCACAAGTCCTCTGTTGAACATAGGCCTCCCCCAAGGAATGCCACAAAGCCCGGTCCTGAGCCACCTGCATCCATCGACTTCCTGCATATCTTACCAGGTCGTCACTCCATCTAGTGGGGGAACGCCCTACACTTCGTACGCCGCTACGAGGCTGCCACTCGAGAACCTTATTTCCCCATCGGTTGTCGGTTCTTCGAGCTATATGGCCGGCCCATTGCCACTTCAGCTTAGTAATTCTTTGGGCTATGTCGGTCAATCTGGTTCTACTGCGGATATCCTCATTTCTAAGTTTATCAAGCAGAGAAACTCCGAGCATAGCCTTCTCCATAGCTCGCTGAGCGACCTTGAGCTTCCTCATCCGGCCAGCAGTGAAGAACCACGTCTCAGTTCCATAGGTCATCACTAGCAACACGCACTGGTTGTACAGTCTCGTTTTTAAGTTTTGAGGTATACCTGACGAGAAGATGTGCCGTGATTTCCCGAACGCTGCCCAACCGAGTCCGTCGATTGACCCCTTGGTCAAAGTTGGACTTACCTATTTGGACTATTTGTCCCAGGTAAACATACTCGTCAACAACTTCGAGCTTAGTGCTCCCAACAACAACAACCGGCATAGGTGTGACATGGACATTAAACATGAACTTTGTTTTGTCCATGTTCATCTTAAGACCTATTCGCTGGGAGACACTATTGAGGTCATTGAGCATAGTGCTTAGGTCCTCCAGCGATTCTGCCATAAGGACTATATCGTCGGCAAATCGAAGGTGAGTGATGTAATCGTCGTTGATATTAATAGCGTATCCTTTCCAGTCCAGAAGCTTGAAAACTTCTTCCAATGCTGTGGTGAAGAGTTTCGGGGATATCACGTCACCCTGTCTTACACCTCTCTGCAGTTGGATAGGTTTCGTACTCTGGTTCTGTACTCGGATAGCCATCGTAGCCCTACTGTACAAACACTTCAGCACCTCGATATAGCGACAGTCAACTTGGCACCGCTGAAGGGACTGCAGCACCGCCCAAATTTCGACGGAATCAAATGCTTTCTCATAGTCTACATACGCCACACATAGTGGCAAATTGTACTCCTCGGACTTCTGTACAATTTGTCGAAGGGTATGTATGTGGTCTATGGTGCTAAAGCCTTTTTGGAAATCGGCTTGTTCGGGAGGCTGAAGTCGTCGAGTCTGCGTGCGAGACGATTGTAATGACTCGAAAACAGCACGTAGACGCGGCTCAAAGGAAATCGGTCTGTAGTTCTTCAAGAGCGTTGTTGCCTTTCTTGAAGAACAAGACCACCGCAATTCTGCTCCACGCCTCCGGTGTAATGCCACCATGGAGGACGGAATTAAAGAGCTTTAAGGACCTGGCACCGGTTTTCCACCCGCTTTCAGAAGCTTCGCTGTAATACCATCCTCGCTTGGGGCCTTGCCGTTTTTAAAGTGCTGGAGAGCCATTCTTATCTCGCTCAGACTGACGTCCGGGATATCATCGGAATAGAGTCGGAAAAGACTCGCACTTGGATCGTTACTCACACTTGCGTGTGGCTCCAACGATGATGTGTACAGCTGCCTATAGAACCTCTCAATCTCACTCAAAATCTCAGGTGTCCCGGAAACGACGCTGCCACACTCGGTCTTCAGCTTCGACAGTTGGCTCTTTCTGGCAGACAGATCTCTAGCAAAGACTTTGGAGCCCTGGTTCCACTTGATCGCTTCTTCAATACGAGCAGTATTAAAGTTGCGTAAGTCTCGCCGCATGCATTTGGAGATCTGTCTGTTCAGTTGCCTGTATGCTGTCAAATCTACTGAAGACTGCAGCTTCATATCCCGTCCAACAGCCATGAGATTAAGAGAGGTGATCGGAGAGTTTTGTGTTCTTCTGCGGGGGTCTTGAAAACTTAGCTCCGACCGCATGGACAGTTTCCACGAGCTTGTCATTCATATCGTCCACTGCATTGCAATTCTTCAGGCACTGAAAACGGTTTCGTAGCTCGAACTGAAAGGTTTCGGGACTTGGATTAGAGTACGAGGGGACGGAGCGTTGACTTCATTAGACGTAATCTCTCCAACTTAACGTTTAGGTTCAGTGTGCCTCATTCATTCGGTGATCGCTGCCGGTTTTCACTCGCGATCACTGAGACATCACTGAACACTTGTCGTCTGGTCGTCATAATGAAGTCAATCTCACTTTTTGTCGAACCGTCGGGGCTCGACCAGGTCCACTTCCTGTGGGGCCGCTTCTGGAAGATAGAGTTCATCATAAAGAGTCCCTCTTTCTCCATGAAGTCGGCCAACTGCTGGCCCCTTGAGTTTCCGTTGCTCTATTCCGAATTTCCCTGCTTTCAGCTCACCGTTCTCTCTTGTGCCTAGTTTTGCGTTAAAGTCTCCCATTAACACCGTATAGTGGATTTTGGAGGAATGCATGGCTCTAGAGATACCCTCATAAATTTCCTCCACCTCCTCATTGGGGTGTGCCGAGGTTGGTGCGTAAACCTGTATGACATTCAGCGAATACCGTTTGGTGATTCTGAGTATAAAGTACGCAACCATCGTCGACACACTCCCAATATTTACAACGTTGTTAACAAGAGACTTGTGGAAGATAAATCCGACATCTCCTTGGGACAGATGGTCGCCCTCCCGGTGATAGAACAAGTTGCCGGATTCGAGGATTACCGTGTCCTTCCCCTCTCTTCGGATCTCGGATAATCCTATAATATTCCAGCGCAACTTGTCTATCTCTTCTTACAGCTCCAGAATC
The DNA here is from genome assembly GCA_029286625.1 of Parnassius orleans. Classification (NCBI taxonomy): domain Eukaryota; kingdom Metazoa; phylum Arthropoda; class Insecta; order Lepidoptera; family Papilionidae; genus Parnassius; species Parnassius orleans. The sequence goes on along the minus strand of JAGSMP010000809.1, from coordinate 130,188 downwards.
TTCTCGTCAGTCCTCAGGGTGCGTGCGTTATAAGTTGCCAGGTCGAGACGTCGTAGGTGGCAACCGAACCTCCACCGGAGACTTAGCACCCCTGCCCCGCCGTTACCATGGTCGCAATCGTAGCCAGGAATAGCGGGGCCGCCGGGGACTGGGGCCGTCTCTTTGTTACTATCATGGGGTATATTGCCATAGTTGCACTTGGCGAGCGGGTTGGCAACCGCAGTTTTTATTGTTGTTTTGCTGTAATCAGAAAGATGCTGCTGCCCATCCTCTGCCTCAGTTTCCCCTGTCGCCTTACGACACCCACTGGAAGATATGGGGTAGTGATTATTCTTACCCGCCACTACACGGGGAGAGGGTTTTAGGCAGGAAATGTCCGCCGCGCTGCCCCATGCGTGTTGGTAAACTTCACATGTGTTCAAAATATTTTTTCTTATTTCTCAGATATGCAGGTTTCACAATGTTTTCCTTCACCGCCGAGCATATGGTACATCAGCACTTAAATTGTAATTAACAATTTCATTGGTGCCAGCGGAATTGAACCCGGGTTGCTTGCCTACTATGAAATTTACAGCTATTTTATGATAATTGCATACAAAAATTATTTATTACCAACAATATATAATAATTATTATAAAATCTACTACTACTACTAATAAATTACGAGTCAGTACAATATGTCTGTTTGAAGGATGATGTCAGACTATACTATAGTGGGGGTGGCAAATCGTTCCAGCATTTTGAGACTGTGGATCTAAGGCTACCCCGAAATAACTGAATACGACAGGTTGGAACTTTTAGAGACCACTTAGGCCGCCTTATTTGATATTGGATCCTTGCTTCATAGAGGATTGGGAAAGTTTATTTGCGAGATTGGGTGGAGTACGATATTTTATTATATTAAACAATAAGCAAGCCATAATATGCAGGTTGCGTCTACCTTTCATTTTTATCGTATTAGTATTATAAGGAAAAGGTGTGATATGAGTACGGGATGGTTTACTAAAGAAGAACCGTGCACATGCGTTTTGAACACTCTGAATAATGTTTTCTGTTTGATTAAGTAAGCGAGGACCGTACATAACATCCATGTAGTCAAATTTCGACAACACCAGAGATATAACTAGCTGATCTTAATATTTGTACTTAGCAAATCCCTAATTTAATAAAGAACTTTTAATCGGTAGAAACATTTTCTTGCGACCGCTCATCATTTACAATTAATCCAAGAATTCTAGCTTTCTTTATCCTATCTACTAATTCACCATTAATCGAAATATGGTGTCCCTTATTTACAATGTTTGTATTTTGTGTAATAGAATAGAATTAGGCGTTACTTTGCGGAAATCCATTATAGTAAAGATGTTAAAAATTAATTAGCTAAGATCCTTATGAAATAAAATGATGTGTCTTACCTAGATTGAAGAAAACCTGCCGCCTTCCCTCTTTTGCGTGCACTATCCCTGTCACAGTTTATCCCAGTACCACTACTTCCAACAGCACTACACTAGGAAAGTCACACCACCGTCAACATCATAGTTACACAATTTAAAATTAATTTTTTTTACAACTGACTTTAATATAAATTATTAAGAATAACTCAAAAACTATTGGTCAAACCTTGATCAAATTTATATGGGACCACATGAGAAGCACCAGCTTTCAAATAAAAAAAGAATCATCGAAATCGGTTTACGCAGAAAAAAATTTATGAGGTAACACACATAAAAATGAACATACTGTCGAATTTAGTACCTCCTCCTTTTTGAAGTCGATAGAAAAAGAAAAGCATTCCATCTTAGTCCACAAAGGTGACAACGCATCTCTAACTTCATTATTTCCATAGCGCAGATCAGTATTACTCCTAGGATCACGTAATAGAAACTAGGTACTGCAGCCTATGGAAGGCTGCAGTACCTACTTTCTATTTCGTGATCTGAAAATAATTAAAATTAAAGATGTGAAAATTTATATAGGTAGGTACCATTTTGTTACCTTACTTAGATCTTGGCTAATTAATTTAAAAATAATGAATAACCTCAAAGTAACGCCTGATTCTATTATTGATCCACATATTACTTTGCCATTTCAGTATTAAAATGTAGTGTAACTGAATTATGCGGGATAGCGGTCTAAGGGAATCTGTCCATCCATTCCATCCAGTACAGCCTATAAAATCCATTGCTGAACATAGGCCTCCCTCATAAATGCCTTCATGGTAAATGGTTTTTGTCATAGTTGTCACGCTGGTAAGCGTGTTGGTAACCGTAGTTTATTTACATTGAGTTGTTATCTGGAAGATGATGCTGTCCATTTGTTTCAGTTGATGGACTCCACAATTACCTTCAAAACTGAACTGTCGGCGAACTATCGGCAGGTTACTAAATCAAAATTCTCAATGTGCACTCACTTTTTCTTTTTTTACAGAATAAGGGGTGACTAACGAGCACACAGTCCACCTAATGGTAAGTGGATGATGTAGCCCATAGACATCGACGTCTATCCTCAATTATAATCAAAATGCAAATACGTTGTCACCACTGAGGGCTTAGATGGAATGTCTCGTTTCTAGTTAAAATGGTCTCCGGTTCTCTACACTCATCATACAAAACACAGCAACATTAAGCTTCTATTTTACACTGGTATTCTGTGATAGTGTGGTCCTACACCGGTCGGGCCGATACATTTGTGCTAAGACCATAATATAGCTGCAGCGTGGCTCTACCACTTGACAATTGACGAATGTTCAGTCGGCCGACTGGGCCTAGCTTATATGGCTACAAGCTTGTCATGCATATGTTACATAATAGCGCTACTTGTCGAAACGTCTATCGTAAATTTGATAAAAGAAGTTGAAAAAAGCTCGCGTTCTATAAAAAACTTCCGCCAAGTATAAAAATAATGAATGTGTAAGGAATTCTTTAAAGCAGTTGTTACTAATTGAAATCATCTTAAAACCGAAGATAAAAGAAAATAAGATACGTCTCGTTCTCCATTCCCTTCAAGAGTAGCTCACCAAATAATTGTTTGAGAGCGACTTTGGCCAAACTGTGCACTCATAACCAACCATTTAATTGGTGCAGTAGGCGCTAGCAGCTCAACTAAAATATCAGTCGATAAAACAATTTGTAGTCTAAGGGCTCTATAGTCTACAAGGGCTGTAATAACGTGAATAGAAAATAATGATTGTATGTAAAGAACCTTTTTGTAGGTACATTTTGTGTCTAAGCGGTTCACATTTTTTATGTCAAACGAAATTCGTTCTTGAGTCGTCGTTTGTAGGACGCGTCTGTTCATCGATCAACGCCTTGAAAAATTTGGTGCATTGTCCAAGTGTTAAGTAGTGCTTATTCTTTTTAAATTTGTAACTTTTCGTTATAACTCCCAACGCATCATGAACATTAACATGAATATGGACGAAGAACATGCATGCTTCAGCTATATTCTAGTAGTAGCACGAATGGGTCGACTCGACCGGGAAAAGACCACGCTCTTACAGAATATCCGCGTAAAATAGTAGCTTCATGCTGTTGTGTTTCCTATGGTGAATGTAGAGGACCGGAGACCCCATTAAATAGAAACGAGGCATTCTATCTTAGTCGTCATGGGTGACAATGCACTTGCATTTTGATTCTTAATTGAGAATAGATGTAGATGTATATGGGTCACAGCATCCACTTACTATCAGATGGACTATGTGCTCGTTTGTCATGCTATTTCGCTATTTCGCTGGCTATTTCGGATGTATGAGGATATTTCTAGAGCCATGCATTCCTCCAAACCCCACTATACGGTGTTAATGGGAGACTTCAACGCAAAGCTAGGTACAAGAGAGAACGGTGAGCTGAAAGTAGGGAAATTTGGATTAGGGCAACGGAACTATAATAGCAGTAGCTGACTTCATGGAGAAAGAGGGAATCTTTATGATGAACTGTTTCTTCCAGAAGCGGCCCCACAGGAAGTGGACACACTTTGTTGTTGTTATCTATGCACTTTTGCCATCTAATAGGTAGTTCATTGATCCCTTTATTAAAAAAACCATGGGGGCGAGAATCAATAAACTCTTTGAAGGCGGTTTGGACTGCCGCATTGAGTTGAATTTTTCCTTTTAAGAAGTTGTCCAAATTCCAAAAAATGGTAATCTGTTGGAGCAATGTCCGGGGAGTACGGTGGATGTCGCAGACATTCCAATTGTAGCTCATCTAACTTAGTGGTTGTTTGTTTTGCAGTGTGTGGTCTTGCGTTGTCGTGAAGTAGCAGTTGCCTAGAGCGATTGACCAATCTCGATTGTTTAGCAGCTAGTTTTTCATCCATTTTTCTTGCCAAGTAGTGGCGGTGTCGTAAGAGGCGACAGAGGGAAACTGAGGCAGAAGATGCCCATCTTTCTGATCTGAACATCGAAATTAAAATAAAAAACTGCGGCCGCCAACCCGCTTGCCAAGTTTGGCAACTATGGCAAATATATGTAATATGACTATGGTATAACTATGGTAAATAATATGAGGACCTTGCTTTGTGGCATTTCTTGGGAGAGGCCTATGTTCAACAGTGGACTTGTGATGGGCTGTAATGATGATGATGAGGATGATAAATCTATATTTTTAGTGATTTGGATAAACACTTGTACCTACTTATTTCACAATATTAATTTTAAATGATTAACATACTAATTATAAAAACCTCGCCATAACATACATGTATATGTATATACCCCGATGATGCCGTGAAGCGAAACCGGTCGGTTTTTATAATTAGTAATTTAATAATTTAAAATAAATATTGTGAAACTAGTATTGCCCGTCACAATACGTGGGCTTCCTTAATAATGAGCATAATAAGTGAGTTCGCGGTTTGACCGCTATAACGACTAAAAATGGGCCTAAATAGGAAGATCGTAACTGAAAGACTTATTTTCAAATCAGCCTTATAGGGAGTGGTATTCAAAAATATTAAAAAAACTTTTCGATTTTGATAATAATACCTTATCTATACCGCAAACAAAAAAGCAAAGCTAATAGTAGTAATGCATATAAGTCTTTTCTTCATATAATGTTTATTTTTAAGTTTACAATAACATTACAAAGTTATTAATGCAGCTAGTTTTAGGTCATTATCTATGGAGTTGTCTTCTTAATTCTACTTAGCTGTGATAGTTTTGCTTTTAATTTCATTACATATACTACTATTTTGTATACTTTCACTATTCCAAAAACAGCGGTTTAGTTGGTAGAGGGGGGGGGGCACATCCTCCATTTACTTGTATGGGAAGTACCCAAAATAAAAATGTTTTTTAAATTTTATTTCACAGTTTTCTAGGCGTGCTTAATATCTATAACTATGCCAAATTACAGATTTGTAGCACCTACGGTCTCTGAGCAAAACCGCGGATGGACGGAGATTTTTTCCTAAAGGATGATTCTAACGTCACATATTTTCCTTATTTATCATGGCATAGATATATGTATATATTTATCATGGGATAAATATATAAATATATAATATATATATATATATATATATATATATAATATATATAAATATATATATATTTTATAAATATATAATATTATGTATAATAAAATATATAATATTATGTATATATTTAATGTATTTAAGATCTGACTAATTTATTTAGTTAGACAGATGGAAGGTATTCATATACAAATGTAAATATATTAATACATACGTACACAAATACATAAATCAACTTAAATACATTAATATACATAATATTATATTTATCATGCATAAATATATAATATTATGTATAATACAATATATAAATTTGGTACGTATGTTTTCATATATTTACATTTGTATGATATATGAATAGAATACCTTCCATCTGGTCTAGTTTATTCGAACTTCGATACCTTTTTTCTCTCATTATTAGTTTACTTTTGCTGCACTACCTCCCATATGTTTATATGTAAGTATAACCATTACCCTATATTATCCTGTGGGTGTCGTAAGAGGTGACAGAAGAAAAAAGTCAGGAAATGGGCAGAATCGTCTCCATAATAACGAATAAATAATTGCGGTTGCCAACCCGCTTGCCAAGTGTGGCAACTAGGCAATATCGCCCTAAGAAGTAATCTATGGGGGAGGCCTATATTCAGGAGCCTTTGTTTCATTAATAAAATTAGTTGATTGTTAAAACTTCCATAAAGTGATATTATATGTACATTTTATGCAACCTTTACATTTTATGTAAACTACTAAATAATAAAATGTAAATCTGACGAAATAAAAAAATCCTACCAAATAAGAAAAGTAACATTTCAATTATTATAGTATTTAATTCAGTTGATCTACTGTAAATATTTATACTGTGGCGTGCATTTATCACACTGAGCACAGAATATTAGAGTACTTACCTATGATTCAGACAGCATCGTGAATAAATACGTCGTACGTCGCGCCAAATGGCGTGAGCTGGGAAAGCGTTATAATTGCCTACAGGTCTGGGATAACCTCTCCTTAATGATATTTCCACAGTTATTTCTTCTGCGGCAGCATTGCGCCTGGTACCAGCTAGTATACTATAAGATTTAATAAAACAATTTTTACGGATTTTATAACGTTTATTCCCGTGCTTTACACCATACAATAAAATTCTCAAATTTAGTTTTATTTACGTAAATATATAGGAAATCATTATAGTTACTTTTTTATAATTTTCATCGTTCTATATATGAACAAATCTAACTAACTTGATTCTATTCTATTGTCTACATCGCACTTTGAACCAGTGTCCGCCCCGCAGGATAACGTTCAAATTACTGGTCGAGAGTTTGCTGGTATGCAGGTCTTCACACGGAGACAACCCATGTGCAGGAGAAGCACAGCATTATCTTCACCGCATAACGCAATCCTGTAACCTATTAAAACAATACACTTCTATCAAGTTAGCAGTGATAAGTCAGCATGGGAAGTCATAGCTAAATAGTTAATAAAAACTGATACTGTAGAATTAGTTTCTAAAAATATTTTTTTAGCTAAACCAGTTCTGAAAAAACAAGTTACTGTTATTTTATATCAAGCTAGCAGTAAAATAACGAAATCGGTGATAATTGGGTCAAATAATTAGTCAAAACTGGTTTATAATTTGTTGCTGGAAAACAGTGTAAGAAAAAATAAATGAATAAAAGAAGAAACTACCAGCTACCATAATTATATTGATACCATAATGAACGATTTTTAAAAGCAAGATGTATTTATAGATTTTTTTGCTAATCAGATATCACCTATAGGCTGCTTCAGAAAGCCAGCAACAAAATAAAAACAAAATATTGGCTAGACCTGTCAACCGGTATCTTACTACCAGTCTATAAATGCTACCGTAACGCGGTTTTTATAGGCAAGGATACCACACACCGACTATGATGGTTTAAAAAGGGACATCGATGCCATTTATCGCTAGAGTGTTGCTAATAATACACATAATATACACAACATACACATGATTTGTTCAGATTCAGACACTGTAATCACACACACTCATTTTAACTCACGCAAGTATAGACACAAACACACACATACACCCGCACCCGCACACACACTCTCACACACACACACACACACTCACACATACACACATACGTATACATAATTAAATAAACTTTCACTCACATACCCTACAGTATTTATAAGTAGACTAGTTCATATCGTTTGATTGTCCTAATTTTAGAATTTAGGTAATATATAACATTAATATGCGACAGAATATGATTACCATACTGCCTTGTAACATTAATATAGTAATGGAAGTCGGACGCTTAACACATAGGCATTATTTGCTTAAATGGAGGTTCCAATCTACTAGTTTTTAAGGCATGTACTTAAACGAAATATTATTTACTGACAGGTTTTACAGTTCAACTGTAAAACCGTCGGTTATACTCAGCGTGTATGGCTACTATTAGATAAAGAATGATAGGGTTACATACCTCTAAATATAAAAGCCCAAAAGTGAAAAAACACACTCACCTATACAATTCCTAGCTGCTCAAATGGAAGATAGGTAAACGGTTTGATAAGGTATTTGTTCTTCGGAGAATCGCCCGGATCGAATTTCTCCGGTCTGTAGTATTTGGGATCGTGGTGAATCGCCCACACGGGAATCATAACCGATTCACCTTTACGAACCTGAATATAATTAATTAGTGAAAAATTGATTATTTAAAGAATACTAAACGGTTATTGATTTAAACATATTTTTTAATTGTAAAATATGTTTAAATCAATAAAATCGATCACGCTCAATTAAATTACATACTCTCAATAAAATTGCATTCACAAATAATAATTATATTATAATTTAATGATTTATATTTCAATATTAGCCATGTAGTGGCAGCTCAAGGGAATCCAAAACCGTTGTCATAACTTTTTGGATGCCCAACGTAATAATTTATTAAAGTGGTATGTGATTTTCAAAATTGGTTTACTGCTATGACATTTTGTACCTTCAAAGGAATTTTCAAATTTCTTCATAAGCAGGAAATCATGTGAAACACACACACACACACATATATATATATATATATATATATATATATATATATATATATATATATATATATATATATTATACATTATGTACAAATTTTACTTACAACATAGCTCTTACTTACTATGTAATCTTGTGTGGCTTGTTTGTTTGGTTTTCTAAGTTATAGTCTCTGATACAACTTATTATGAGTTCCATATTTTTGACAAAATTACATTTATGTAGGCGTCTAGGACTGACTCAGCACTGAGGACGTATTGAAATAGCTTTTCTACAAAGGCTGGCTCTCTTTTCGGCTAGTCATTATTATATTATTTTAGTTATTGTATCAATTACTTAATATTGTAAAATACAAAGAATCCGATTGCTGTTTTTTTAAACGGTGCGCATACGAATTGCCCATGCATCTGAAAAAAACCCTTGTCTATACATGACTATCCTGGTCCAGTTGGGTAAAAAATAAGATGGGCTAGAATGGTGAGGCTTAAGCACTTAAAGGGCGAAAATTTTACATTGAAAATTTAAATCATTTATTAAAATCAAGCATTGCCTCAATAGGGGAGATATTTGCCACAGTTGCCACGCTTGTCAAGCGGGTTGGCAACCGCAGTTTTTTATTTTTAGTCGTTATTGAGAAGTCGCTGCTGCCCGTCTCCTGATTGTTTTCCTCTGTCTTCTCTTACGACACCCACAGGATGATATGGGGTAGTGGATATTCTTACATAGACATTACAAGGCCAGGCAACAATCTATGGGAGAAGCCTATGTTCAGCAGTGAACTTTTAATAGGCTGTAACGGTAACGATATTGCCTAAGTACTTACCACGATCTGTATTCTTTTTCCCCACAGAAGATTCTTCAACAGTTGCGAATCCGGCATCGGTGTCGATAGCTCCTTTGTCTTCGTGAGTTAATCGACCTTGTAAAAAAATGGAATAGAATAACTTTTATTCGATGTAAATTGTAAATAGTTGATGATAAAAGGGAGAAAATGGCGTCGAGAACGACAAAGTAAGAGGTGGTGAAACTACTTCGATACTTCCGATAAGGATTAAGGATTGACAAAACATCAGTCAAGACTGAAAAACATGGAAGGACATAAAAGAGACCACTATACAGCAGTCGGGAAAATAGATTATTAAAATTAAATTGTACTCATTAAATATAATAATGTCCTACAGTTCGAATTTCTGTCACGGCGGCCATCTCAACAGAGACGAGCCTTCTGCGCAGTGTAGGATTATAGTGCCCGAGTGTACGTGCAAGCACATGTGCAAGCACATATGCACTTTCTATTCGCTTACTATCATAGTCCAATGGAAAAGCAAGTCGACGCGGCTGGAGAGAGATCAGGCGCAGGACCAACTTTACGTGCTTTTCGACACGGGGGTGAAAAACCACCAACGTCCTAACTCTGGGCTGCTACTGTGAATTTTTTGACAGAAAAATACTATAAATGATTTTTGTTGGCTCGACCCGGTATTTGAAAATGAGATCTCAATCATGATCAGAATTCGCGTTTACAAGCGCTAGACCAAGCCAAGCTAGACCGAGTCACAGAAGCCACTTACCAGCAGTTCAACTATTAGTTTGCCACTGAAATATTATAAAAAATGTTTGATGTCTTCTAATAAAAAATATTACCCTTCTTGGCCTCCATCAGAAGATGAATCGTGTCAGGTCTGACAATCTGCTTAGCCTCACGTTCGTTCATTGTATTCATCACCAAGTTCCAGAAAAAATCGTTGGCCGATTTTTCGAACACAGAGATACGTAGGATCTGTGAACGAAACAAATAAAATTACTTACTGCTGGGCACAGTCCTCTCATTTCTAAGAGTGTTTTACGGCAACGAAGTGACGTCGAGTTGCCTCAATATGTGCCAGCCGACTTCACATGTCATTAAAATATTATTTATTCATTTTTATTTCCCAGAAATTCTTAATTTTTTATATCCGATAATTTTATTTTATCACATTTTTCTTTATTTTATTACTACGCATGTACTTAATAAATAAAGAATTCCAATGACAATTGATTTATTTTTGATTGGTAACCCTCGTATTTCATATTCATACATTTCAAATTCTATGTTATTTGACTAACATAGAATGTGAAATGTCGGTTCGAGGTTTTTTTTATTATTCTAAGCCAGCGCTTAAATAATATCCTAATTGATGGTAAGTGGTGACGCAGCCGAAGATGGTGAAGCGCACTGACTTAACAATAGCCTATTCATTCTTGCCTTGAAGACACATAAATTGTAATCGGATGGAAAGACAGATGCTATTTTTGGATGAAGTTTCAGTCAAGGTGAGTTTGAAAGGATTGACATGTTTTTTTTGTTTTTTTATAGAATAAGGGTGACAAACGAGCACACAGTCCACCTGATGGTAAGTGGTTGCTGTGGCATATAGACATCTACATCTATCTTCGTTTGCGAATTTGAATGCAGATGCGTTGTCAGCCGTGAGGACTAAAATAGAATGCCTCTTTTACAGTATAAAGGGTCACCGGTTCTCTACACTCACCATACGAAACACAGCAGCATTAAGCTGCTATTTTACGGTGGTATTCTGTAAGAGCGTGGTCCTTCCCCGGTCGAGCCGACCCATTCGTGCTACAACTATACTATTAATATAGCTGCAGCATGGCTCTACCACGTAGAAAACATTAAATACCTCAAAGAAGTTATCACTGAGATATTTTTAACGAGCACACGGTCCACCTGATGGTAAGTGGATGCTGTGGCCCATAGACATCTACACCTATTCTCGAATCAAAATGCAGATGCGTTGTCACCCCTGAGGACTGGGATGGAATGCCTTGTTTCTAGTAAAAGGAGTCTCCTGGTTTCTACACTCGCCTTTTCTACATACTAAACACAGCAGCGTGTAGCTGTTATTTTACGCTCGTATTTTGGTGTCGTGTTTATTGACCAGTCAAGCCGACCCATTCCTGCCACAGTCATAATATAGCTCAGGCTAAATTTCAAAATATTTTGTTGTTTCGAAATGCCAATTTAATAGTTGTAAACTTTCGGTATAATTTTCAACCGACTTCAAAAAGGAGGGGTTTTACAATTAATCGGAATCTTTTTTTTTTATATATATATACTCGAAGACGCCTGAACCGATTTGGAAAATTATTTTTTTGTTTCAAAGGGTATACTTTGCAGGTGGTCACATTTAAATTTTATCGAAGTCGGTCGAGCGGGTTTTAATAAATCAACAATAAATTATATTTATATTGAAGTCGGCTGTACAAATTTTTTAATTTTACCACTTGTTCTATAGGTGTTATCTAGTATACATACTCGTATAATAAACCTATAGAAAAATCGTGTGTGTAATTCTACTGTATTCTTGATAAATCAAGACCATATGACTAATAAAGGGTAGCCAAATTTGTGGTTTTTAGAATTTTTGTCAGCCCGTCTGTATGTTTTTCTGTCTGTCTGTGTATTCACGATTCACGCAAAAACTACTGGACCGATTTTCCTGAAATTTTGTATGTAGATAGTTATCAAACCGCAACTTATAGACTACTTTTATGTGATTACGAAATCAAAAAGAAGGTTAAGTATTCTCCTTCCTTTAGATGTTTATTTTCTATTATATAAGAATATAAGAATATGTTAGTGACGGTGTTTTTTCAAATTAATACCATTTTTATAGGATAGGTGACAAACGAGCACACAGTCTACCTGATGGTAAGTGGTTGCTGTGACCCATAGATATCTACGTCTATCCTCGATTACGAATTAAAATGCAGATGCGTTGTCACCCGTGAGGACTAAGATGGAATGCCTATTTTCCAGTAAAAAGGGTCTCCGGTTCTCACACCACCATACGAAAGACAGCAGTGTTAAACTGCTATTTGAGACTAGTTCCAGAGCGTGGTCCTCCCCGGTCGATCCGACCCATTCGTGCTACAACTATACTTCTAATATAGCTTAAGCTCAAATAAAGCTTCAAATGAGTTTTAAACCTTTGCATAATAATTAAAAACTAACCCGACGATCTACGTTTTAGTTTTCAAAACAGCGCCATCTATCAGCATATGGAAAAAGTAGCGTATATTGCCTTTAGTGACAAATAAATTAAATAATATAAATAAATTACATTTATAAATTTACATAATTAGATTTTAAAATTATTTAAAAATACTTATGCTTATTTATTTCCGTTATTTCATTTTAAAAATGCAATATTTAAATTATTAATAGTGACGTCTATCAAAAATATGAAAATTGATATGGCTAGTGGTCTTTTGGAGGATTTGTGGTCTATCAGAGCTGATACAATGGTTGGAACGATACTAAACATGTTGATATACTTCAGAATTCCCGAAGTGTCGGTGCTTCACATCAGCGATATGTTCTTTTACACGGGTTTTTATTGACCTTTCATCTAAATATGCGTAAAAAGTTAAAACTAAACGTGATAAAATTTGTAACATTAGTTTAGTATTATGTGTAGTATTCGCGTAAATATAAAAAATCATTATAGAACTTCATTTATGAATTTTTAAAGTCTACTCAAACGTATAAAAATATCAGCAACTATTTTATGGTGCCAATTCATATTAAATGGAACCTACCTCAAATATCGCAAATAAACATTATACGTAAATTAATAGAAAACCATGAAATTTACCATTATTTTGTTAAAACTAAATTAACTTTAAATATCAATGAATGTAAAGATGAAAAGTAAAAACGCAATTTTGATCTCCAAGACTTTAGCGATACATCGGAAGATAGGCACGACGTGTTTCTGGACATATGATATTAATGCAATTTGGAAACTTAATTATTCACGTGCTCCTATAGCATATTATATCTATGCCAAATATCAATCATGAACGCCCAAGTCTTTGAGAATTCAAAAATTCTTTGACAATAGACATAGAGACACAGACAAAAGACTAAAAGTGATCGAATTTTGCAAAATTTGTCACGGAACAGCATTTAATGATATTCCTAAATTGAGCCCACGAGTGAAGCCATGAGTAAAATTAAGACTTTACTTACCTTAGTCAAGTTGGACAAGAAACAAGCGCGAAAAATTTAAGGAACTGCTTGAAAGTGAAGGTCGCAGTAATTTTACCCATCTTATAGAATATGTTGCTTTTATCGCTATGTGAGTCTACTTTCAGTCCAAAGGCACAGGAAGCGATAACATCGTTTGCATAACTCGTTGCCAGATCCTTACCCTCCACGTGAATATATTCACCTGTTAAATGAAAATTATTAGTTGTTATAAAATACCAAATATCCTCTTGGCGAGTTTTACCCAAGGTGAAGGTGATAACTGCGTTTAGCTTTTTGCAATCATTAGAATAAATTAAGGCGTCTTCAAGGCAAGAGTGAATAGGTTTTTGTTACGCTAAGACAGTACGATTTACCATCTAAGGCTGCATCACCATTTACCACCAGGTAGGATTGTGGTTAACTGGCTTATAATAAGAAAAAAAGACAGGACGTAATATGCGAGAAATCTAAAGAATTTTCTAGTCCTGCAAAGGTTTTAGTAGTAAAACAATATCGGTCATAAAACTGATTAATAAAATAACTGAAAACAAAACGCAGGAACTGGTTGATAACCAGCCAATGGTTATGATATTTAGTGAAAATGTCCTATAATGCATTTACTCCCACAAGGTATAAGGGAAAAATTTAAGCTATGGACTCAAGTCACTTGTTTCTTTTCTCTCTAAATGTAAATGAAGTATTCTGACGTACAGAAGAAAAAATAAACTGATAATTTGGTAAAATATTTTTGAATTAATATGAAAAAATTAATACACTTTAGTCGATAAACTTCGGAGTCCTTGCCACTTTAGACGGAAGTTTATCAAACAAATTGGGATACATTGAAGATGGACTAAATTAAGACTACCCTTAAACGACGAGCATGCAAGTAGTTATTAAATGGATGTTAAAATGTATAGTGTGTGATAAATGGAAACCGTAATCTTGGCGATAGGCATGGAGTTTTTTATGTTTTTGTTATGAAATATTTTATAAAATTCATCATCATCATCTACAGTGATAAATTTGGGATAAGGCTACGTTCCACGTGAATTTAATGAGAAGTCCCCTGCTGAACACCACACATTGTTATAAAGTATAGTTCTGATCATGAGCCACCTGCATGCATTGATTCTATTTTTTTTTGATGGATGGAGACCAAATTAAACGCTCCACTGCCAGTATATGATCTGCTAGTTCTTATTAATAATCATACGAAACATCAATATCGTATTATGTATACAAATCGACTGACATTTAAGAGTAAAAGTCGTACCGTGGTATGCTGTAAGAAAATGAAATGATAAGAAGCAACTATATGGGAGCAAATTCTCTATAACAGGAGAAGCCTATATGTCTAGCAGTTGACTACAGGCTGACAAAGAAGAGGAATTATTATTTCACCAAACTTATATTAAAACCGGTCCAAAAGGTATATAGAGTCAGAAAATTACAGGTTGAATTGAAGTCGAGTCTTTGCTGAACAAAGTCTCGGATCGGATCGGAAGGAAGACTAAATCGAGTCCAGTTTAATCCTCAGAAGACAAGTTTGCGCGTTTACCGCCAAAGAACCCTTTATCGTATCCTCAGCTTCACAGACTTTGTTGCCTCAGCCAGTATCGGAATCCTCGGCGTCGACATATCGAGTGACGTGCAGTTTAGTGGTCACTTAAAGAGAAGGCCAAATTACTTAAAAGCTTGGCGTGCTCAGCAGAGCGAGACAGTATATCATGCCGGCACACCGCCTGCAACCTTTACAAGCACGTTCGGCCTCACATGGAATACTGTTCATCTCGGGCAGGGCTCCAGTGCCAGCTCCTTCCACTTGACCGCATCCAGCGCAGAGCAGTTCGAATCGTCCACGACCGAGTTCTTTTCGATCGGCTTGACCCACTAGCACTGTGTAGAGATTTATTTTAATTTATTTTATTTTATTTTTATTTATTCACAAAACCACAGCTTGTAACAATTTATTTACACTCAAACTTATAAAATAGGTCTTGAAGCCAATTATGATTTACAATATACTTATTAAGCTAAATAAAATATCACAAAGTATTCACCACCTTACTTTAAAATAGAAGTATGAAATATAAAATATTTAATGGTAAACTTTTTTCTGATAGTGTACGCTGTTGGCCCCTGGGCCTTGACAGTTTATCGAAATTACGCTCAAGCGAGGACCCACGAGCTATTGAGTGCACGACCCTACTTGAGTGAGGCTCCCCGGTTAGTGCCCATCAGAAGGAGGTACGAACCTCGGCTTGAATCACTATCGCAATTTCGTTTACGGGTCGCAAGAATTAGAACGCCCCGTATCACGGGTGTTGAACCTCGTGTACTGTTCAGGACCTCGCGTTCGCGGCGAACGCGGTGTGCCCTAGTGTTCTGTGCAGAGTAGTGTCTGAGTGTGTGTGTGTGTTAGTGTTAACTAATCGGGTTTCTCCCATTGAGGGGACGGATCGAAATATTCAGTAATCTCGTCGTCGGGATCAAGAAGAACGTTTTAGACGCCTCCTGCAAAGGGCAGCATCCTCACTGGAGAGCATGAGCCCGCCGCATTCACCAACGGATTTTTGTATTCTTTAATCGAATCGAAGTATCTTAAGGATAATTCCTTAAGATACGAATGGATAGAGGGCATGTCGAGTCGCAGTCGGTGAAGATCCGCGTTCCTCACATATTAAGAAGCTCCTGTGATTTGACGCAGGAATTTATTTTGTGCAACTTGAAGTTGTTGTTGAGTCTTTTTGGGGACATGGGCAAAGGACACCCCTGCGTATGTCATAATAGGACGTACGCAGGTTTTGTAGAGATGCAGTTTGTGTCTCTGGGACAGCTTACTGCTTATATTGGTTAAGGCGAAAGACGATACACTACGAATTTTGCCTTATTCCTAACTGTTTGAATGTGTTGAGAAAATCTCATTGCACAATCTAACGTTACCCCCAGGTATTTTACCTCTCGGACCCACGAAATTGGGCTATCGTAGAGGTAGATCACCTGTTTTGTATTTTAATTTGAAGTAATAGTATTATAAGCCTGCCTTCTGTTGAAGTTGGCTTTGCTTTTATCGGGTTCAATTCGATTTCCATTTTCTGCACCAGCGCTTAATGACCCAGACTGATGGGTCTATAACTAGATGCCCTATTTCTGGGTTTGTTTGGTTTGGGAATACTGATAACTTCTGCTTTTTTCACATTTCTGGGAAAGTGCAGGTGGACATTAAAACATTGAAAATAGCCACTAGGAGGCAGATCAACTTAGGAGGAATGGCTTTAAAGACCTTATTGTTAATGCCGTCAGCGCCAGGCGCTCGGGGCTTGAGATTTTTGATGATGGTTTCACCTCATCGAAAATAACGGAAGGAGTGGATCATCCATCGGTGAAGTGGCGGACAAATTAGTTGCTTCCTCGTTCACCTTGTTCAGGTGCACGGGGTCGATTGGCAGAGTGCTTGGAGAGCATTGGCTCTCTATACTATCCGCCATGCATTCGGCCTTCTCCGAGTCATCGAACGCTAAACGACCATCAGATCTAACTAATGGGGGCATCGAAGCGACATTTTCTGATTTAAGAGCTCTCGCCAGCTTCCAGAAGGCTTTATGCGAGGGCGAGATATCCTCCATCAGATTGTCCCTTCGTGACTCCCTCTGGGCCATGCGCTCCGACCTCTACAGAGGCGGCGCAATTTGGACCTATTATTGACGGTTCTGTAACGGTCATAGGCCCTCACCGCAGCGTTTTTATCTCTCAGTAATCGCCGAACATCCCGGGGAGTTCAAAGCGACGATCACTGACGCCTTGACCTGCTTGAAGACTTCGGCGACCACCTTGATATGAGAGGTGATATGAAATGGCTTCTAAAGCCATCTCTTTAGTGTCAAAAACGTCTGGCACTTGATCTAAATTTTCTGAGTTCATAGATTCGAGGTTAGCCTCGAACCTATGCCAGTCCGTAACAGTTTTGGTTGGAAGAACCTCACTGCTGGGCTGACCTGACCTCATTAGGACCGGGCGGTGGTCCGATGTTAACTTATGCACCACTTCTATAGAGCGTAACGTTACGTTCCTGAAGAGTGCTAAGTCGATTTTGGATGAGCTATGAGACGGATTCAGTGAATATCTAGTATCCTCAGGAGGAGCTATTATATCTAATTTCAGGCTATCACTAAGAGCTACTAATTCACAACCGTTAGTGTTAATTCTAATATTGTTATTATTAATCCATATTTAATGTTTGCTATTTAGATCGCCAGCTAATGTAACCGAGTTACCGAGGTTAAATAGTGCTTCGAAATCGCTCTTTATTACCTTTTTCTTAGGTGGGAGATATACAGAGGCTACCGTGATCGGTTGATGACCGGTCATGGCTACTCTGCAAACGGAGGCTTCTAAGGTTAACTGAGTGTATCAATGGGAACTACGTGAAGTGATGACTAATATATAAGAGTCCTCCTGCTTAGCCCCTACTATGCGATCGTTTGACTAATCTATAGTTAGCTATTTTGGGGTCTCTAATGCTAGGCTTAAGAAAAATCTCTTGCACCAGCAATATGGCAATCTGATGATCGGTGAGGAAGGTTCAGACTTCGTCAATTTGATCTTTAAGGCCGCACGCATTAAAGAAGGCAACAGCTATCAACCTAGGTTTTATTCTACCTGTTGTTGTATTATCCATTACGATAGAATAAAAGAGCTGTTAACAGTAACCAAAAACTTCAGGCTTAATTAGCTCTGAAGTTCTTGATTGCTTCGATCACTTCCATGTGATCCAGGGAAGCCTGGAGACGCTCTTTAGCAGACCACGCGGTCCTAATTTTGTGCGCCAATGTGCGCAACTCGTTCACGTCGAAACTGTCTACGAAATCGCAGACCAGATTGAAGTCCTCGGCAAGATCCTCCAAGGCCGGGAAGTGGGACGACTTACAGCCGGTTTGGGAGGGGACTCCTTACGCGGGGCGGTGACTGCTGTCGGGCGCGCACGAGAGCCGGAGGTGAAGTGGACACCTGCTTAGGTGTTCCACTGGCTGCTCAGCGGCTTCGCCCAAGCACTCTGCTTAGGCCGGAGCCGGGACAAAGGCATGGGGAGGGGCCGTCCTTCTTTTGAGGGCCCTTTGATCCCTTTTGATTTGGGTATCTTACGACCCCGAGCGCTCCTCCCCCTCTGCTTTTGCGCTTTGGGGGCTTTTGGGCACTTGCGGAAGTTTGCAGTGTGCCCCTCCGCCTCACATAGCACACAGCTCGGGGGGGAGGGACGAAGCGTCGCGGTCGCACTCCTTTGTGCCGTGGTTTCCTGTGCACTTAACGCACCTGGTAGGGGCGAAATAGTTCTGGGCTTAGTAGATCTGGCATCTATGGCACTGCCCGGGAACCTTTTTCTTGTGTGGGGGTTCTATTGAGACCCGAGAGGTGACATACGGTGCGTATGTCGAAAATTTTCTTGCCCTCTTCTGAGAGGTCAAGAATGACCAACACCAGATTGTATGGGGTGTTAGTGGTCTTGCTTACAATGCGTTGCACTTCTTGCACCGGCAAGCCTTGACTAAGCAGATCCTCCTTTACGAAGGCTGTGTCGAATTCCTTAGGAATTCCGCGTATGACTACGCGGAGATGCTTTTTCTCCTCCGGGGAGTATGTGTGATACGGGATATTCTTACCCCTGAGGAGGCTCGTAAGAGCGCGGAAGTCGTCGACCGTATTGGCCGAGACTACGATGCTTTGTCCGGAGGGTTTGGCTTTTGAGAAGCCTATCTTTTGTCGGCCATGACGCGGGATATGCGATCCCACTGGCCTTATCCTGTATGATAAGAGGGGGCTTTTGGGAGCGTTTGGTCCCGAAGCATGACGGCTTCACCCATCTTAGGGAGGATTTGCCCCTGAGTGGGGAGGAACGGAGCTGAGGCCGCCTTTGCCGGCCTGGCAGAATCCACCTTCTTGGAGGACTCGTTACGTCCTTCGACGAGGGTGAAGCCCTCGTCTCCGGAGGAGGATACCTCTGGGCGTCTCTCAACCTCGGTGTTCTCCCGAGGAGGCCACGAGTCGAAGGCACCTGCACTCGAGGCCCTAGAGGGCGCACGAAGAAGCCCAAGAGGGCTGGCGTCGGAGAGGGAGAGGTGAAGACAATGCCTTCTTGCACGCCGCTCCCAGCGTGGCCGACCGGCCTTGTCACCTTCGCCCCAGTGTTTACTGGCGCAGTTGCGCCGAGTGCTCCATGTCGGTGTCTTCACGAGCCGGGATAATCCCGGAGAGAGGGGAGCATGAGTTCCCCTGCTTATCAGAAAGCGCCGCTAGAAAGCGGAGCACCTCCTTGCACGTCCTGTATCGTCGACATCTTAGCACATTTTAATAGGGCCAGCTACTAGAGAATTACAAGAGAATACAAGGATCCTGACACCCTGCTGATGGCAGGTGTTGTGCGAAACCCGTAACAGCAGCAGTCCCGTTACGTCTTTTGCACCAACAAAACTAACAATAAAATTTAAAGGTCCCCAAAGTGGGAAGAAATGATATTGAAAACAATATAGATACTTAAATATAATAATTGTGTATGTGTTAGATGTTATTGTGTAAAACTTACCAATGAAAATTGCGTGGAATACCGGAATAGCGCGACCTGCAAACGTGTGACGAGGCCCACACGGGCGCTAACGGCCGCCGGACCCTGATGGCCGGCCTAAACCTACCATATGCGGAGCAATACGGTCGCAAACAG
Source organism: Parnassius orleans (assembly GCA_029286625.1). Taxonomy (NCBI): domain Eukaryota; kingdom Metazoa; phylum Arthropoda; class Insecta; order Lepidoptera; family Papilionidae; genus Parnassius; species Parnassius orleans. Next base: position 109,926 of record JAGSMP010000809.1, on the reverse strand, counting down.
CCTAGCACGCAAAGAGGAATCTATTAAATAATAAAACCGAGTCTATTTAAGGTGCGTTTGCAAATCGGGCAAATTATGCTGATTTTTGGTACATTTTGTGACAAAACTAAACCAAATCAAACATAGCTAATAGCTACCACCTATAGAATGGTTCTTTATCTTCAAATGGTGGTAACTTTTTTGTTGAAAATAATAGTTTTTTATATTGTAAAAACGATCTTCCCTAGCCATTTTCTACAAAATTAACGATACCGGCTCATGTTTAGGTACATTTTTTGTTCTATTATCAACATATATTAAAATTTCTAAAAATACTATAAGTAGGAAGATATATTCAATAAAAAATATTGGTGTTTACTTTTTATCCAAAAGTCACAAATAGTCGTAAAAAAAAATAAAAACTGATGCTTATTTTTTCACATATTTTGCTAATATGGATTAATCATAACGGATGCAATAAGGGTTATTTTATTTTGGTGCCTGTTTTGATTTGTTGTACAAAAATTTCGATGAAACCACAGTCCGCGCTCGGCCGCCGTCGTGAGTGGATATGTATCGCCTGCCTGATTGCAGCAGTTGAAAAAGATCGCTGTACATACACAAAATATTCGAATTTGATACATAGGTACTTGACAAAGCAATATAATATTATTTTTATAATCACACATTTTATAATAATATTTTGTTTCGCTGAAAGTAAGTGATATAAATATATATATATAAATGCCTATTCGTCTTGGACTTTATGGAGTGATCTGAAAGTACATCGGTGACAGCTACTGGAACCCAAGAAGTAGATGTTGAGTCATTCGTTGTTATGAGATTACCTCCACTTGATGGAGAGATGATGGGTACTCGGTGACCATTACTGGACTTCTGGACGAGTAGTGTGAGTTTGGCTGTTTTGTTAGTTATGATTAGAACTAACCTCCGGCTTGATGGAGACTGATGGGCACTGTGACAGCCCTCGACGAGTAGTACTTGTGCCGAGTTTGGGCTCGTTGTTGTTATAATGAGCTTACTCTGGACTTGATAGGTGATTGATGGTGTGCTTTGGTACTACTGGAACTCCTGAACTAGTAGAACTAGGTGTGCCAAGTTCGCCTCGTTTTTAGTTATGATGAAACCTAACCTCCGGGCTTAATTGACAGACCTGATGGTGTACCTTGGTGACTACTTCTGGAACTCCTGGACGAGTAGAACTAGGTGTGCTAAGTTTGGGCTCGTTTTGTTAGTTATGATTAGAACTAACCTCCGGGCTTGATGGAGAGACCTGATGGTGTACTTCGGTGACAGCTACTGGAACTCCTCGACGAGTAGTACTAGGTGTGCTGAGTTTGGGCTCGTTTTGTTAGTTATGGTGAGACCTTACCTCCAGACTTGATGGAGAGACCTGATGGTGTACTTTGGTGACTACTGGAACTCCTGAACTAGTAGAACTAGGTGTGCCAAGTTCGCCTCGTTTTTAGTTATGATGAAACCTAATATATTTTGTAGGTATAAGAAATGAGAAAAAAATCAATCTTTCAAATTATCAAAATGTTTTTACTTGATTTACGATTCCCACACCCGCAGCTAACCGTGCGTACACTTGTGTGTGTGACTCGTGTCAATGTAATAGTTCGATTCTATACCTATCAATTTTGCAAACGCGTCCTTATGCCGGGGCCACAGTAATGCTGGGGCTACACCTAACGAGAAACGTCAATGCCCATAAACGTAACAATTATTGCTTTAATTTTAACGCGATAAAGTGAGTGGCTACACTTGAACGGTCAACGTCATTTCAATTTCAATGCCGTTGAACGGAGTTAATGTTGGCGTTAATGTAAACTGACCATTTATTTTTTAACTCAAAACGGGACATTACATTTATTTATACTCCCAAGTTAGCAGGTTAACAATAAAAAAATATTATGTTATTTATTTAAAAACTGTAACTTTATACAATTAGTTATGTGATTTATGTGATTATAATTATAGTGTTCACTATAATTATAATCACTTTAATTATAATTATTTTTATTATAACAAATTATGAAATTTGCTTTAATAAAGTTGGTGATGATTTTAAACAAGAATAAAATTCTGTGCAAGTTTTTTTACATTGACCTGTAAGTGATTTTTTTTCAGACGTCCACAATTTATTCATAATAGAAAAATAATTTTTCTACTGAAGCATTTGTACCAGGTAGACATAAAATATGTTCGATTAAAATGCAAAAGAATTTATGTTAAAGATTGTTAAGAATAAGAATAAGAATCATTTATTGGCATAAAACACGGTAAATAAGTTGTGACATCAAATAAAAGATCAACATGTTTTGTCTCGTTAGGACGTGCAAATATTTAAGTATAAGATCAATTGAATTAAAATTAGTTATTATATAAACAGTACAATTATTATTATTATAGTACTCATATTTAAAATCATAAAACATTAGATTGAATGGAATTAAATTGAATTAAAATTAGTTATTACTTATTTAAACGGTACAATTATTATTATTTTTATAGTGTCATATTTAAAATCATATATTAAGTGATCATGATTAAGTGAATTTATTTGTAATTAAAAACTCCTTAATATTATAGAAAGCCTTGTCCACCAACCACATAAAAGTTTGCTTTTAAATTTATTAAGAGGCAATGACGTTATGTCGCTAGGCAGTTTGTTAAACACCTTTATTGCCATCCAGTAACAACTCTTATGAGAGGTTGCCTTCTTTCTAAATGGAAGAACTAGTTTATCCTTGTACCTTGTATTAAAACTAACAACACTATTTTTTGTAAAAAACTGTGAATGTTTTTTGACAAAGTTACCCAACTCGAAAATATAAATGCTAGGAAGTGTTAGAATTTTTAGGGTTGGAAAAAGTTCTCTACAAGAATACAATGGATCAACCCCGCAGATTGCCCTTACACACTTTTTCTGAGCAATAAAGGCTTTGTTAACTGTTGATCCATTTCCCCAAAGTATTACGCCATATCTCAAAACGGAAGCTACATATCTTCGTAATGGGTAAATGAACTTATTGATTTTGTACATACTTCTTTAATGTGTTTTGCTAAGTGCAACCATCACCAATATGTAACCCCAAGAATTTTGTATTTTGAACCTCCTCTAGTTTTTGTCCATTTAATTTAATGTCAATAGTTTCTTTACATTTCCTTATGTTAAATTGTATTATTTTTGTTTTGCTTAAATTGACGTTAAGACTATTCTTGTATAGCCAATCTGTGACACTTATAACAGCTGTCATTATTTTATCATTATAATTGGATTTTGTGTCAGTACCTATTATAATTGAAATGTCGTCAGCAAAAAGTACAGACTTGCATTTGATAAAGTCAGGTAGATCATTCACGTAAAGTAAAAAGAGAAGAGGCCCCAGGACACTCCCTTGTGGGACCACTTGTGACTCCACTACGGTTGTGTTTATATTTAGATCTGTACGGTGTCATTACATTATTAACGTCTATATCATTTATTTCAACACACTGTTCTCTACCACTTAGATAAGATTTTATCCACTGTAATGCTGGGCCCCGAATGCCATAGCAGTACAGCTTATCAATTAATATATCATGACACACTACATCAAAAGCTTTACTCATATCAAAAAATATTGCAGATACTAGGTGACCTTTGTCAATACAATTAATTATTTCGGTAACCAATGAATAGGCTGCTAATGTGGTCGATTTATTTCTTTGACATCCATTTTGCTCTACTTTTACGATGTCAAATTTTGTTAGATAGTCATTTATTCTAGATTACATAATTTTTTCAAAGATTTTAGACAGTAAAGGTACTAAAGTAATGGGTCGATAATTATTTATGTCGCATTTATCATCTTTTTATGTAGCGGTTTTACTATTGAGAACTTGAGAGCTGTTGGAAAGGATCCTTGTATAAACGATAGGTTTACCAAATGTGACAGAATTGGCGATAATTCTTCAGCACATTTTAAGGATTCCAGTCGCTATGTTGTCGTAACCAACTGATAGTGTGTTTTTCAACGAAAGTATTACTTTTTATCTCATATTTATTTGAAGGACGCAAAAATACTTTTCATATTATGTTTGGTTAATGTTTTTCAATTTGCTTCATTTTATTCGGTGTATGAATAAAATGTTTGTTTAAATTCTCGGCCATTAGTATTTTGTCACTAGTACAGTTGGTGTGAAAGTGTTTGAATACCTACTTCACCCAATGAGTTTCTGCGAAAACTTTAAATTATCCCTTTCGGTTTTTTGGTCGGTCCTGCTCGCACCGTTCGTGTCTGACGAACTTCATAGTTTAAAATTTCGCACGGTTCAGGAAACGGACTATTTTGTGTCCCGGAGCTTTGTTTGGGGACAACGGGACAGGTGACCGAGAAAGGGATAAAACCGTTCCGTTCAAAACGGAACGTATGGTCACTTCACTTTAATATTCCTTGAATTTCAAGCAAGATGAACGTTGACGCTAATACTCTATATTTGATGAGTGTAAATGTTTATTATATGAATATATTTTATCATTGCCTAAGCATGACTCTGTTTGGAGAATCTCAAGAAACGTAATAACTTTTTCATTATTCCACTCCATTATAGCCACATGTGCGACCCCTTGCGCTCACAGTACAATTAGACAAAGAAGTGTGGCCGCTCAACCCCAGCATTGAAGGCTAAAAATATTAAACGAATTGAATGAAATATAAAACTCTCTTGCGACGCGACTCTCTGCAAACGTGCGACGCGAGGCCCACACGGGGCGCCTAACGACCGCCGGATCCGACGGTGGCCACCTAACCCACCTATGTGGAGGGAATACGGTCGCAAACAGCCTAGCACGCAAGAGGAATTTTATAAAGTAATAAAACCGGAGTCTATTTAAAGAACACGTCCTTCACTTTTAAACTTTAATCTAATTTAATTTTTAAATTTAAATTTAATTTTAAAATTAATTTTAAATTCAATTAAATCGAAAGGAAAACTCAAGGAGCTGGATTATCGGATTCGCTGATAACCGGGGAATGAGGAGTGAGGTGCAGATGATGCAGATGCACGTCATGAACGCACGACGACAGACAGATTGTTTTAGTTCTAGACGGGCACCTGCGATACTAAATACATTGCGCACTAAGTTCAGTGTTGCCACCTTAGTGGATTTTCCACTAAATCTGGTGGTTTGGAACCCCTTTTAAAAATTTGCTTTTAGTGGCTAGGTTTTAGCGGATTAGGAATTTTATAATAAATTATAAGAAACGAGTCGTTTCATATAAATAGTCGTTTCAAACGTCTATTTAGCCATATTTATACTTTCAAATATAAACCTATATATTTTTAGGAGTATATTTTGACATGGCAACACCAATCCATTTCATAGACATTGGATTGAAAGCATTCAGGGGTTCCCGTTAAATATATTTAGTATAAGGCAACTAATATAAAACGATGGAATGCAAGGCGAGATCTGTTCTCGCTCTCCGGAATACTAAATAGTTGAGAGGATATAATTTCCGCTTTCTATTCTATTTGACAGCATTTTACAATACTTTAGTCAATGTTTTTGAACTCGGTCACGCACGATCACTCGGATTCAGTGCCTCAATGTGCGTTGTTGTTTGTTTTGTTTCGTTTTGCGATTACACATTTTAAATATTATTCATACGACGTCATGCCGAAACCTCAATATTCCCAAAATTAGGGACTTGGTCAAGATCCGATTAAAAAGAATGGCTTCAAGCAGTTGAAAGTACCACTGGCCAAGTAGCAAATGCAAGTTTGTGGAACGATATTAAGAAGTCACTACGGAGATTTAAAACACATGCTCTTTCGAAAAGCACCAACAAAATAGAAAGGTAAATTATAGCTTTGTCTTTGTTATTTATAACGGTCGAACTTGGTCAATTAATGAGGTTGCATTTAAATTTTCTTATATATTTCATTATTTGTTTATAGGTTATCACCAAACAACCTAAGCTGACATTCAAAAAGGAGTCTACTGATAATAAAAGAAAGATGAAGCCAGAGTTGCCTTATTTACAGCAATGCAACAAGTATACGAACAGTTGATCATTTAGGAGAAGTTATTAACCATAGCCATGAAAAAGAAATAAATAAAATGCAGATGCACCGAACTAAGTGCACGTATGTAATAAAAAATATTTTAGCATCTCATTTTACAGAACTTATAAAAAACGACATTAAAGATCAACCATACAGTTTATTAATAGATGAATCCACAGATATTGCTACAAAATATTTGGGTTTAGTTATAATTTATTACAGACACACATGAAAAATAGTTTCAACTTATTTGGACCTTGTTGAACTCGACGCATGTAATGCTGAAGGTATTGTTTCTGCCATAAAGCGGACGCTTAAACATTTCGACTTTGAATTGAAAACTTAATGGGTATTGGCACAGATAATGCTTCGGTGATGGTTGGCGTAAATAATGGAGTTTTTTCCCGATTGAAACAAGAAATACCGCACTTAGTTTTGGTACGTTGTTTATGCCACTCCTTGCAACTGGCTGTTTCAGCAGCAGCAAAGGAATTTCTTCCGCGAAATCTTGAATTTTTAATTAGAGAGACATATGATTGGTTTGCTCGCTCGTCTTCCAGACAAGTTATCTATAAAGAGCTATACAAATCCATCAACGATGGACAGAAGCCTCTTAAAATTGTTCAAGCCTGTCAGACTAGATGGTTATCCATAGAGTCTGCTGTCGAGAATTTATACGCAATGGCTGGAGCTTAAAACTCATTTTCGATTGCTAAGTTGCACGAAAGGTGCCACACGTCAGAACTATTGCACTCTATGTATGCGAATGATATAAACTATGCATATGTATCATTTATTTATCCAATTTTGATTGATATAAACAGAGTTAATAAAATGTTTGAGTCAAAAAATACGGACCACACCTTATTGTGCGGTGAATTAACAAACTTGATTGATACGCTTGTCACCAAAGTAACGTTGCCTACACATAAGATAGATATCTTTACTCAAAATATTCGTGACTATTTGGACCAAAGATGCTACCTAGATTCCGATTCGAAAAACATATTCAAGAAATGAAGAGAAAGGTTTTCCGGGAAGAGGAAGAAAATTGCGGAATAGGTGCATACAGTTTATAGTTTGTCTCATTGACGAAATAAAAAACAGATTGCCGGAAAATATTACTCTCATGAAACAAATATCCCGTATAAGTGTCGAAAAAGCCCTGCATCACAACAAAGAAAATCTTGTTGATATAATGGCTCGGTTCGTAACAAGTACAGAATTAATTGCAAAAATTGACGATCAATGGCAGCAAATTCATTTACTGAGATGGAATGAAACAAAAGATACAAAAATTTTGGAGCGAAGTCTTGAAATTCAAAGATGCAAGGTGTTGCTCGATTTTGAATTAGCAACATTTGCGATTACACTTTGGTATTGCCACATTCGAATGCCGATGTGGAAAGACTTTTAGTAGCATGAATATTATAAAAACAAGCAGCGAAACAGAATGAAGCTAACTCTTTGAAATCAATTCTAAAATACGCTGCGGTATGCAGTTAATGGGAAAGTGCTGCAACAATTATGAAAATTTTAAATCTTATAAAACAAATTGGGACGAAGGAGTCATATCAGTCCGATAAGGATAACAGTAAGGCTGAAAATGAAAATGCAGATTCATCTGAAGACGATTTTTATGTAAAATAATATCTTAAGCAACTTTATTTTTTAATTACTAAAAGTAAAAAATTATATTAACAACAATGAGATTTTAATAATAAACGTACTTTTACTTTTTTTTGCTTTAATCATATTCATATATCTTAGTGGAAATTTTAGTGGTTTTCAGAGGGGACATCTTTTGTTAGTGATTTTCTGGTGGTTTGAGGCCTTGTCTGGCGGATTGCTATTTCATCCGTTGGCAACACTGACTAAGTTACTCACCTTAACTTCTTTAGTCGACTGTGAGCGGGCGAGGAGACTAGTTCTTTGTTTTGTAAACCGCGAACATTGTTTTCGACAATTTTACACTGATTTTGTTTAATATGACTAAGAAAACGTCATTCTTTATGTGCACACTTTATCAACGTGATTTGAAGTATATTTCAGATAAGTATGTATTTTTATTTCGTATTTTCCTAAAAAACCGTAACAGTCGTAAATTAAAATACAACTGCGTGGCATATTTACCATGCCAGATACCCTCCCAGCTGGCATACAGCTATGGCACAATTTTTATTCATAATTACCGGTCTAGTAGTACTCATTCGTAGAGCCTATTTTACGCTATGGACTTATAATGGGATAACAGTACCTACTGAAAGGAGTAGAGCATTCGTTGCCCGATAAAAACATGTTCGTGCAATATGTGGGATATCGCTAGAGGAATCCTGTTAACCACTATTTAAGAGGCTTGGTAAATCTTATTTATTTTTTATTTAAACTTTTATGCACAAAACAAAAGTCGTACATATGGCGGACTTAATGCCTTAAGGCATTCTCTCCCAGTCAACCATTAGGCTAAGCAGAGATAAACATATGGGAGGTAGTGCAGCAAAATTAAACTAATAATGAGAGAAAAAAGGTATCGAAGTTCGAATAAACCACCAGATAGAAGGTATTCTATACATATATCATACAAATGTAAATATATTAATACATACGTACACAAATATATAAATCAACTTAAACATATTAAATATATACATCATATTATATACATATATATACATATATCTATGCCATGATAAATAAGGAAAATGTGTGACGATAGAATCATTCTTTAGGAAAAATCTCCGTCCGTCCGCGGTTTTGCTCAGAGACCGTAGGTGCTACAAATCTGTAATTTGGCATAGTTATAGATATTAATCACGCCTAGAAAACTGTGAAATAAAATCTTAAAAAACATTTTATTTTGGTACTCCCATACAAGTAAATGGAGGATGTGCCCTCTACCAACTAAACCGCTGTTTTGGAATTGTGAATTATACACAATAGTAGTATATGTAATGAAGTAAAACCAAAACTATCACAGCTAAGTAGAATTAACAAGTTAACCAGTAATAGTTTTGCCCCTATCCTATAAAAAAGTCTACAGCTCATAAAGTGCACTTACATAAATTAGTAAAAATTTCGTTACAACTCTATAGATATAGAACCTAAAACTAGCTGCATTAATTGCTTTGTAATGTTATTGTAAACTTAAAATAAACATTTTATAAACAATACGACTTATATACATTACTACTACTAGCTTTACTTTTTTTGGCGGGTCTCAAATATTATATTTAAATTTTTTAAATACCACTCCTATAAGGCTAATTTGAAAATAAGTCTTCAGTTACGATCTACCTATTTAGGCCCATTTTTAGTCGTTATAGCGGTCAAACCGCGAACTCCTTTATTATGGAAGTCTACGTATTGTGACGGGCAACTACGGAACCCTACCTCTACATTGTGTGGCCGACACGCACTTGGCAAGTTTTTTTAAACTTAAAATGTATCCTTGCGATTGTTGTCACTAGTAATACTCTAGCTTCATTTTTGTGATTTGGATAAACACTTGTACTAATATATAAAACCGACCGGTTTCGCTTCACGGCATCATCGGGTATATATATACATATACATGTATGGTATGGCGAGGTTTTTATAATTAGTATGTTAATCATTTAAAATTAATATTGTGAAATAAGTAGGTACAAGTGTTTATCCATATCACTAAAATATAGATTTATCATCCATCATTATCATTACAGCCCATCACAAGTCCACTGTTGAACATAGGCCTCTCCCAAGAAATGCCACTATTGTAGATAGTTAGAGGAGCGTGTGTCGAGATAACTGATTTTAGAGAGATATTTGAGTGCAAGTTTACTAAATAACTCACTTTACTTTGGAATTCCTTCGCTAACTTATTACTGAATTAAGAGGACTGTATAAAGAAAAGTGGGACTATTTACAACTTTATATTTAACTATTTACAATAGCGGCAATTAAATATCTGTACAAGGAATATCTTCTGGAAGTCTTTTGAGTCTTCTTTCTTGAGTCTTCTTTCTTGAGTGCTGCTGTCGCATCGAATGAACGTGAGCCCAAAAGCCCCTATTATATTTCTGCGGCGATTGTCTTAAGACCGTGTTCTCACGCGTGCTGTGCACTCATTGGTTGCCGACCTCACGTGATGTCCGAGGTGTGCTGCGCGCGCGTAACGTGGGGTATGAGGCGACGGGTGGTTGTCTCTCGTCCGTAACATCCTCCTCCGCGCGTAGCAAGCGAGTTTATTCTCTCGGAGGACGGCGATCTTCCTCACTGGTCGTCGTAGTACCCGCCTCTGGTTCGAATCTCTACGTTGCGCACCACGCCGTCAGGTCCGGGAAACGTTCTCGTCACTATTCCGCTCGGCCACACGTTCCGCGTCAGGTTGCTGTCCACAATCACGACGAGGTCGTCTTCTTTCACTTCTCGCTGGGCGTCCCGAGATGCTCCGCGCGGGATCAGCGTCGGCGTATTCCCGCACCCAGCGCCTCCAGTATTCGTCGACGAGCCCCTGCGCCGCTCTCCATGCCCGGCGATCGGTGGATGAGCACGTTGCGGTGACAGGTAGACTCGACGGTTCCAACATGATGAAATGGTTGGGGTTAACGCTTCTGGTCATTGATGTCGACCGGTACATTGGTCAACGGTCGAGAGTTGACGGTGTTCTCGCTTCCGTCAACAAGGTTGCTAACGTCTCTTCCTTCGGACTCTTCTGGTGGAGAGTTGCTTCCAATGCTGCTTTGACTGAACGCACGAGCCGCTCATATGCGCCTCCTGGTTGGCGCACCCGGTGCGATGAACTTACACTCAGTGCGTTGTGTTAATGCGAAGTCCTTGAGTAGCGGTTTCCATTCCTCCATGGCTGGTCGTAGTTCGTTGTCGGCTTCAAGTTGGTTCCATTGTCGAGTATATTACCTGAGGCCACCCGCGCCTAGCCGCCATGCGCCGTAACGCCATTATCGCCGAGTCCGTGGTTAGGCTATGAACTATTTTAAATGAACCGCGCGTCGTTAGACATGTAAATAATGCTATTCACCGCTTCTCGTGCCGTCGTCCTATCGTTAATACAAAGGCCCTAAATAATCCACCCGGTGTATGTAAACGGTCGCGCAAACGCTCCTAACCTTTCGGGTGGTAAGTCGCTATAACTGCCGGCCGGTGATGCCTTGCGTACTATACATCGCAGACATTTCCGTTCCACTCTCGCACGGTCGGTCGTAGTCGGAGGATATGATATCTTGTTCGCAGGTCGTTGACCACCCTCCCTATTGGCATGGCTTGCTTCTTGATGCGCCTTTTCACCAGTAGCTTCACAAATCGGTGGCGTCCATTCAGGATTATGGGTCGCTTCATCCGGTCGTCCACGTCAGCTGCGTCATTCTTCCCTGGCTGTAGTACTCATCTTCAAATATGGGGTCGAGCTTTCAAAGCGCTGCCGTTGACCAGATTCTTCCCTGCTGAAGTCGGCTGATGTCTTCAGCGTAGCTGTCAAGCTGACTGCGTCCCACCCACATCCGCTCTGCCTTTGATGTGCTGTATGTTAACTCGAGCCCGTCCTCGTATGGCATTGATGAACTGCAGTACTCGTGCTGTGGCTCTGATTAATCTCTCGATGAATAAAGCGTTCTATCTCTGGCAGGTGTGGGCATCCTTGGCCTCGACGTGATGCGCCAATTTCTTCCAACTCTTTGTATTCTCCTGCCTTCTTCTTTCCACTGTGGCCATTTGCTTTCGTCTTCGTAGAAATGACGGTCCGGTGAACCATTGGTCGCTTTCTCCCTTGCTTGAAGTTCATGCGCGCTGCCGGTCTGCTATATTGTGAACAGTCGGAATCCATTTCCATTGTTCGGGTGATGTTTTCTCGGCTATCTCCCCGAGTCGATGAGCATATGGAGTGTAACGCGCTGTATCGTTCTCTATCCAGTGGAGCGCCGTAGTAGAGTCCGTCCAATATACGACCATATCTGCTCACTCTGTGTTAGTCCTGCACGAATTCCGCGAGTCGCGCGCCTATCAAGTTCGCCTGCAACTCTAATCGCGGTATGCTTTGCGCCTTGATCGGGCGACTTTCGCCTTGGCCGCTACTAACGTTACCCTAACTGTGTCGTCGCGATACCGGATACGCCAATATGCCGCAGATGCGTACGCGCGTTCACTGCGTCGTTGAAGATGTGAAGTTGACGTTCTGCTACTCCCTCCGTATACAGCATCTCGGAAATCGTGTTGTGATACTTCCTCGACGACCCGCAACCACCTCTGAAATTCGATTGCTGCCTCCTCGGTAGTTCGTCATCCCATCCGACCTTCTTCATACGCCACAGGTCCTGCAGCAGCATCTTCGCCGTAATGGTGAAGTAGCTGAGCAGACCCAGGGTCGAAGACCGATATTACTGCGCTCAACGCCTCCATTGGTCGGTGGTCGATGAAACATCTTCACATCATACGGCACCCTGTTCATGGACGTGTTGAAGGTTAGTCCTCTTCAGCCATCCATAATAACCCTAGGTTCTTCCTGGGCTGTCTTGGATTATGCCCACCTCCTTGGGCTTTCGTGCCAACAGCTCCTCTGGTTTGTCTTCTATTAAGGCTGCATTGTTCGAACTCCATCCCGCGAGCGTGAAGCCTGCCTCCTGGTGTACTTTGGTGACCTGCGTTGCCGTATTTATCGCTTCTTCCAACGTCGCGTAACTGTCTAGGTAATCGTCCATGTAATGATTATTTACGATAGCGTTAAGCTCTCGTGATGTTTGCGTGTGCGCACGCGTTATAATCCCTAACGCTGTACGCGAGGAAAGGCGAGCTCCTCGCACCGAAAATCATCGAAGTCATAACACACCTCGCGGCGGTCCAGATCGCGTTTTCGCCACAAGAATAGTTGCGCGGGTTGGTCACGGCGGTCGGATTTTAACACGTAAAAACATCTCGCGGATGTCCGCTGACACGGTTATTTCGTTTTCCCTAAACCTAAACAGTATACCGGGTAGGTTCCAATAAGTCGGGTCATCGAGCAGGTAGTCATTCAAGCATTTGCCTGATGCGCGAGCTGCTGCGTCAAACACTAATCTTAATTTCCTGGCTTGTTCGGATTACCGACGGCGAAATGGCAGGTACCAACTCTGTGGCTTTCTCTTTTCTGACCCATTGGCTTCACTAGCATAGCCCTTCTCTAGGAGGTTGTTCATCTGTTTCGTATACGCGTCTCGGAACTCCGGTGACTGGTCCATCCTACATTCGATGGTGCGGAGTCTTCAAGCTGCCATCTAATAGCTCGGTGGCAGCCTGACGTCATCGTCCCTCCACGGCAGTCCGACTTGGTGTTGCTCGCCGACCCTGTTGATGATGCGCTGGAAGATGTCAACAAGCCCGCCTCTTCTTCCCGCCTTGGTCTGCTTTTGAGCGATATACCTATCGAGTCGATCTCGTACTGCCTCTTAAGAAGATCTGTCAACTCTTCATCAGTACTGGCGAACGTCTTTACATCCCTATCTAACCGCCCGTTAATGCTCGATATGTGCAGTACCGTTTCACTGTCTTGTTTGCACATTACGCGCGGCGCGGTCCCTTGTAAAACCCATCCTAATAACGTCCTAGCCGCAATGGGTTGCTTACGACGTCCTATGCGTAAATTACGCGTTATAATTAAATGCCAGTTATCTGACCCTATTAATACTTTTGGTTTCGCGTTATAACATACCTCGCCTCGGTAAGCCACGTAAATGTTTCAAACGTAGACCCTTACCGATGGACTGCGAACCTACTGTCAAATTATTTATTGTTCGCGCACTTACGTTATACGTTTCATTTTTCGCTTTTCCGCGTTTCCTATTGTGACTATTCGACTGTTAGTCTCGCGTTGGTTACTAGATACGCCTCGAATGTTCAGCGACTTCGTCGGTCCTTCCGCGCCTAACTCGCGAGCTAATTCGTCGTCGATCAACGATATCGTGGACCCTTCGTCGAGGAGCGCGGTTTCAATCTTTACCACGCGATCCGCGCATTATAATAGGACACACTTTTAATAACACTGACGCACTTTAGCTGTATTTGACGCGACGAGCACTGTTTCACCTGAATTTGCAAATGTTTCCGGTATCTCAGTCTGGCGGGCGTTAAGTAACGCGTGGTGAGGGCGTTGCAGCCGTCGACGCCGCATTCTTAGCCTTGCACCTCAGGCGCCGATGCTTGCTGCTTAGACACTTGAAGTACACTCCATCTTCCTTCACCCACTTCCACCGGCTATCTACGTCCATCTGCACTAATTTCTTACACTTGACTATCGCATGTTCACCACCACAACACAAACACTTAACACTTTCACCGTCACTGTCTCGTGGTAAGTGTCCTTACATCGCGGGGCTATCTTCTACGCGGCGTGTGACTATGTTTTCGGCGGCGGTGCTTCTTTACGGGCGCTTCCCTAATCGGCGCTGCGGAGGTGTAGGCATGACTTAACACGCGGTCAGCCTCTCCATCATAAACCGTGAAAGCGTGACGATATTCGGTTCATCAGCACTTCCGTAGTGCTCCGCCTAATCGCACCAACGTGACCGTAAATGAGGACTTAATTTACTCGTAACTTCCCTAGTAAGCATCGGATTTTGTGGCACCCTTTACCGTCGACGTTTTCATTATACAGACGATATTCTGTAACCTAATTGCGAACGCGTTTAACTCCTGAGTGGTTAAGCCTGGGCGCGGAAGACGTCTCAGATCTTCTAACGCGCGATCTATAATGACTTCTAGGCGACCGAAACACTGCTCTAGTGTCCGCATAATATCCGCTGGGTCCATCGCGGTAAACAGCAATGCCGATACTGCCTCCCAGCCTCACCACGTAAACAGTTTCTTAACCTTGCCATATTTTCCGTGTCTGTGAATCCATACAAACGGGTAGATTCATTCACTTTAAATGCTAACCATTCCGCGGCCGAGCTGTTGAAAATAGACAAGTCCTGTGTTTGCTTCGCGGCGGCTGGTCTGAATCGTACCATTCTCTAATGCTCCGCCAGCCGTTCCATACCTATCTTTCTTCCTGGGTGAGCGACCCACTCTATCCCTATTTCCTAGCGATACACGACGATTCGGGGATGTGTTGTATATATGGTGACCGTGACCTATGACCCACATCGCGACGATACTAGTGGCGATCTAGGTTCCTCGCGGCGATGTGGGATGGCGACCTATGTTTTGGCGATAGAGTGCGGCATTGGGCGCGCGTTGGCAACGTAACCCCTTACATGACGATTCACCTGATTCGACTTCGGCGACTCCACTATTCCTTCGTACTATATTCGCGTGACGTGTTCGTTATTCGCGCGTCCTCCCCTGGGCATCTTCAACATACACGGGTAGCGCAGGTACGTAATCGGTCCCTTTCCGGTGGGGCCTGCACTGATCGATGTGGGCGCGGGCTGAGACGGGCGGCAGGGCGGCTCCCCCCACAGTCTCCACGTTATCTAACCATTGGTCGACACGATTTCACGGTTATCTCGGCTCCTTCTAAACTTTCCTTATCGGTATCTACTTGCAATTGCGCGATGTCCCTAGCATATTTCTTTTAATTAAATCCTCCTCGATTTGCAACTGTTTCCTTCTAATCGCGGCGAGTTCTTCAGCTGTATTGAACGGGCTGAACGAACTGACGGACGCGCGGCGTGGGCTTAAGTACAGCGTCGGTAGCTACGGCGCGGCGGCGGCATGTATTGTTGAACTCATTTTGTGACCGGAAGATCTTCAATAATCGCGGCGAGTGTATCTGTACGCGGCGCGGATGTGCTGGCTTCTAACAATCGCTCGGTCGTGGATACGGACATAGCTGGGCACGGCAGCGTGGGCGCGGGCGCGAGCATAGCTGCGGGCGTCGGTGGCGCGGCGGCGCGCCTGTGTCAACGATAAATAGTCTGAGGGGACGGGGGCTTCCTCGAAGATACGTATTCCCACCGGCGCTTCGTCGTCGTTCCTGGGCATCTGGCTTTTGTTTTACGCATGGCTTATCGTCTTCAAAAGAAGAACCTTAGCGTCTTCAAAAAGACGCACGTGTTGTTACCAGTCGACACCGTTAGGGAGTAACCTACTGGTCGCGTAAACGTGTCTAAAAAAACGAGAAAGTTAATGTTTGACGAAGTCAGACTATTGTTAGAAACGTAGATACAATTTTAACCGATGATCTTCTGTCTTGATCGATGATCTTCTATAATAATCTTCTCTTCTGTACGGTCTCTGGCTTCGGATCTTCCAGCTTCGATCTCCTGGCTTCAATCCTCCAGCTTCGATCTTCTGGCTTCAATCTTCCAGCTTTGATCTTCTGGCTTCAATCCGGCGGCGATGGACCAAGAATTATTATAGATAGAGGGAGCGTGTGTCAAAATAACTGTTTTTATAGAGATATGTTGAGTGCATGTGTACTAAATAACTGACTTTACTTTTGAATTTACTTCGATAACTTATCACTAAACTAAGAGGACTTTATAAAGAAAAGTGGGACAATTTACAACTTTATATTTAACTATTTACAATCATCATCATCATCATCATCATTACAGCCCTTGACAAGTCCACTGCTGAACATAGGCCTCCCCCAAGGAATGCCACAAAGCACGGTACTGAGCCACCCGCATCCATCGACTTCCTGCATGTCTTACCAGGTCGTCACTCCATCTAGTGGGGACGCCCACACTTCGTCCGCCGGTACGAGGCCGCCACTCGAGAACCTTTTTTCCCCATCGGTTGTCGGTTCTTCGAGCTATATGGCCGGCCCATTGCCACTTCAGCTTACTAATCTGTTGGGCTATGTCGGTCACTCTGGTTCTACTGCGGATATCCTCATTTCTAAGTTTATCACGCAGTGAGACTGAGCATAGCCCTCCATAGCTCGCTGAGCGACCTTGAGCTTTATCCGGCCAGCAGGTGACCACGTCTCAGTTCCGTGGTCATCACTGGCAACACGCACTGGTTGTACAGCCTCGTTTTCAAGTTTTGAGGTATACCTGACGAGAAGATGTGCCGTAATTTCCCGAACGCTGCCCAGTCGAGTTGAATCCGTCGATTGACCTCTCGGAAGTTGGACTTACCTAGTCGGACTATTTGTCCCAGGTAAACATATTCGTCAACAACTCGAGCTTAGTGCTCCCAACAACTACGGCATAGGTGTGACATGGACATTAAACATGATCTTTGTTTTGTCCATGTTCATCTTAAAACCTATCCGTTGGGAGGCACTATTGAGGTCATTGAGCATAGTGCTTAAGTCCTCCAGCGATTCTGCCATAAGGACTATCATCGGCAAATCGAAGGTGAGTGATGTACTCGCCATTGATGTTAATGCCGTATCCTTTCCAGTCCAGAAGCTTGAAAACGTCTTCCAATGCAGCGGTGAAGAGTTTCGGTGATATAACGTCACCCTGTCTTACACCTCTCTGCAGTTGGATAGGTTTTGTACTCTGGTTCTGTACTCGGATAGCCATCGTAGCCCTACTGTACAAGCACTTCAGCACTTCGATATACCGACAGTCAACTGGCACCGCTGAAGGACTGCAGCACCGCCCAAATTTTCGACGGAATCAGCGCTTCTCATAGTCGACATAGTGGCAAATTGTACTCCCGGACTTCTGTACAATTTGCCGAAGGGTGGCGTATGTGGTCTATGGTGCAAAGCCTTTCGGAAACCGGCTTGTTCGGGAGTCTGAAGTCGTCGAGTCTGCGTGCGAGACGATTCGTAATGACTCGAAAACAGCACGTAGACGCGGCTCAGAAGGGAATGACCTGTAGTTCTTCAAGAGAGTTGTCGCCTTTCTTGAAGAACAAGACCACCGCACTTCTGTTTCACGCCTGGTGTAGTGTGCCACCATGTAGGACGGAATTAAAGAGCTCTGAAGGACTTCAAGCACCGGTTTTCCACCCGCTTTCAGAAGATCCGCTGTAATTCCATCCTCGCCTGGGGCCTTGCTGTTTTAAGCTGGAGAGCCACTTCCACTCGCTCAGACTAACGTCCGGGATATCATCGGAATAGTGTCGGATAAGACTCGCCTTGGTCGATGCGATGATGTGAACAGCTGCCCATAGAACCTCTTCAATCTCACCAAATCTTCAGGTGTCCTGGAAACGACGCCGCCACACTGGTCTTCAGCTTCGACAGTTGGCTCTTGACTTTGAGCCCTGGTTCCGCTCGATCGCTTTCAATACGAGCTGTATTGAAGTTGCGCAAGTTCCGCCGCATGCATTTGGAGATCTGTCTGTTCAGTTGCCTGTATGCTATCAAATCTACTGAAGATTGCAGCTTCATTTCCCGTCTAACAGCCATGAGATTAAGAGTGTGATCGGAGAGTTTTTGTGTTCTTCTGCGGCGGATCTTACAAAACTTAGTTCCGACCGCATGGACAGCCCACGAGCTTGTCATTCATATCGTCCACTGCATTGCAATCTTCTAGGCACTGAAAACGGTTTTGTAACTCGAGCTGAAAGGTTTCGGGACTTTGGATTAGAGCACGAGGGGGACGGAGCGTTGACTTCATTAGACGACACCTCTCCAACTTAACGTTTAGGTTCAGTGTGCCTCTAACCATTCGGTGATCGCTACCAGTTTTCACCCTCGCGATCACTGAGACATCACAGAACAGTTGGCGTCCAGTCGTCATAATGAAGTCAATCTCATTTTTGTCGAAACGTCGGAGCTCGACCAGGTCCACTTCCTGTGGGGCCGTTTCTGGAAGAAAGAGTTCATCATAAAGAGTCCCTCTTTCTCCATGAAGTCGGCCAGCTGCTGGCCCCTTGGGTTCTGTTGTCTAATCCGAATTTCCTACTTTCAGCTCACTGTTCTCTGTGCCTAGCTTTGCGTTGAAGTCTCCCATTAACACCATATAGTGGGTTTTAGAGGAATGCATGGCCCCAGAGATATCCTCATACATTTTCTCCACCTCCTCGATCAGTGTGCTGAAGCGCAACCTGTATGACCTTCAGCGAATACCGTTTGGTAATTTGAGTATAAGGTACGCAACCCTCGTCGACACACTCCCAATTTTACAACGTTGTTAACGAGAGACTTGTGGACGATAAATCCGACACCTGGGACAGATGGTCGCCTCCCGGTGATAGAAAAGTTGCCGATTCGAGGATCAGGTGTCCTCCTCTTCGGACCTCGGATAATCCTATAATATTCCAGCGCAACTTGTATCTCTTCTTCCAGCTCCAGGATCTTTTCGTCAGTCCTCAGAGTGCGTGCGTTAAGTTGCCAGATCGAGTCGTCGTAGGTGGCAACCGAACCTCCACCGGAGACTTTAGCACCCCGCCCGCCGTTACCATGGTCGCCACCGTAGCCAGGAATAGCGGGGCCGCCGACTGGGGCCGTCTTTTCTGTAACCAGATATTGCTGAAGGCGTGCCGCGCGGCGCGGGTTGGCAACCGCAGTTTTTTATTGTTATTTGCTGTTACCAGAAAGATGTTGCTGCCCATCTTCTGCCTCAGTTTCCCTCTGTCGCCCTTACGACACCCACGGAAGATATGGCGTAGTGGATATTCTAACCCGCCACTACACGGCCTATAATAACAAACTATTTACAATAGCGGCAATTAAATATCTGTGCAAGGAATATCTTCTGGGAGTCTTTCTTGAGTCTTCTTTCTTGAATGCCGCTGTCGAATTGAACGAATGCGGAGCCTTTTTTGCGCCCACGTAAAGGCACCTCCGGAAGCGGAGGAGGAGGTGGTGAATGCTCCTAGCATACCACGCAGCCGGTTGCGTGGTTATGTGGGACCCACTTTGAAGAAGTGCCCACCCACTAAACCCCACCTTGGGAACGGCTTAGCCATAGTGGCCTTGCCGAAGATTTGATGCGACCCCTAAGGGATAAGGGCGCAGTTGGCGATTAGCCGCTTAGAGTTGCACCCAATTAAGGCATATTATACATTGAAGATCAGGCCGAGCCTGGCCTGAGCCAAGAGGCAGTCCAGGTCGCCGAAAGCTGGTTGGGGGTCCGAGAGAGAGTCTCGGTCTGCGGACTCGATAGCGAGAGGGTGGGGCTGCATAGAAGCTGCCTCACGAATAAGGTGATTAGAGTGAGACTGAGGCTTTAGAAGTTCTCAGAGAGTGAATTTAGGAACTGCTGGTTGTGGGAGCTCTAAGTCTCGGTGGAGGTCGGTGTTACGGACGTACCAGGGTGTGTTCTGCAGCCCGACGACAGAAATAGTTTTAAACAACTTGGAGTTTGTACAGGGTTTTAGGTTTTGCGTGAGCAAAATGGGGCAAGTGTGGCATGTCATGACTGGTCGTATACAGACCTTTATAAAGGGTTCGCTTATTGCGGAGGGATATTTACTGTGTCGGCCCAACATACCGTTGAGCCTACCCAGATAAAATCGCGCGTTTCGAGTTACTCTTAACATGGGGCTCGAAAGCGAGCCTCGTGTCAGGGGTGACACCTAAGGCTTATGCGTGCTAGGGATAGGTCCCTAACATACGGATTGGCGGAATGGTAGTGGGGCGGCGTTGTTTATTTTGAATGAACGGCGGAGCTTTCTTCCGGGTTCACATCGATATGCTATTTTGGAACCAAACTCCCAAGTCATTAACTGACTTTTGGATCTTGTTCCGTATAAAGTGATGTGCCTTTGCAGTGAGGCAGTGTCGTCTGCAAAGAGGGAGAGCTGAACACCATTCGACGGTAATGGGAATGTCGTAGGTGTACAGGATATAGAGAAGAGGGCAAGTACGGAACCTTGAGGACACCGGCTTTGATTTGACGCGAAGAGGAGAGCGTGCCTTCGTGTCTTAAACGAAAGGTACGGTCCTTCAAGTAGGAGCCACGAGACGAACAAGACGATCAGGGAGACTATTTTTGTAGTTTGTAGATAAGGCTCGTGCCAGACTCTATCAAACGCTTTCGCTATGTCGAAGAAGACCGCGATGGTCTTATGACGGCGAGGATAAAAACAGCTGAGAATAAATTCCACAATACGGTGAACTTGTTGAGGACAAGAGTGTTTTCTCGGAAACCAAATTGGTGAGAGATGACAAGGGGTCATCGTCTGTGGGAAACAGATGGCGCCTCATGAGGTATGACTTGTTCAATAGTTTGCCCATGGCCTTGAGGAGGCTCATGGGACGATAACTGGTAGGAGGTTGTGAGGCTTTCCTGGCTTGGGGATACCAATGACAGTTGCCTCTTTCCACGTGGTGGGAAAGTAACCAAGGTTGAAGCAGGCGTTGAAGATAATAGCTAAAAGGGCACACCTGCTCAGGAAAATGTTTAAGGGCTTGGTTGAGATGCCATCCGCGCCCCGGAGCCTTTTGGGCTTCAGTCCTTTGATGAGGGATGAGATCTCACCATTGTTCAGATTTTTGTCAGTTGTTTCAGAGTTTGATTGGTCAGAGGCTGTGGGGTTGAGTTCCGGCGGCGAACCTCATCCTCCACTGTCTGGATGTGGGAGGGTCTGTGGGTTGAGAGCTGGGAGAGCATTGAGCAGCTATGCTGTTCTGCGAAGCACTCAGCTTTTTCTCGTCCTCGAAGGCAATAGTACGGTCGGGGCGAGAGAGGGAGATGGAGATATAGCGTCTATACGGAGGCTCTTGCCATCTGATAGTACGCTGTGTATGAGAGGGAGAGATCCATGAGATTACTCTTTTCGAGGTCTCGAAGTTCAGCAGCTCTTGGCTTTTATTAGGTTGCATATGCAAGGGAAGACCATTATTATTAGAAACTGGGACACCCTTTCATTCTCCTTAAGGAGGATGTTATATGATGGAGAGAGAATCAACCGCGGTGTCGATTTTTCGGTACTGTCGAAAACGTCCGAAGAAACGTGGATGGGGAGTCCGGAGAGTCCAAATCTGTGGCTAAGGACGTCTTAGCCCTTCCAGTTAGTGAAGGTTTCGTGGAGGGGGTTGAGGAGGTGCTGATGGCTGGCATGAGGGAGACAGGGCGGTGGTGGATCCAAGATCGCCAAGGGTCTGATTGACCTGAGGTTGAGAGACTTCGCTATTGCAAAGTCTAATACGTCAGGAGCGTGGTCGGTGTTGTCGGGATAGTGAAGACACTGGGACTGAGAAACAGTGAGGTCGAGAGACTGCGTGATATAAAGCAGTTTCTTGCCACTATGAGTAGTAAGACAAGTTCAATCAGTATGCTTATGTTAAAATCTCCAAACATAATAACTGAATTGCCTAACGCAAGGATGGCCTCAAAATCTTTTTTGAGGGGAGAGTTCAACTAGGGATAGCAGGAGCTCATGACGATGGACGGATGTCCAGTCAAGGCCAGCCTGTATACCGTGGCTTCCATTGATAAGCGGCGGAGTGGGATGTGAGAGTCTTCTTGTAGTAAATGGCAGTACCGCCGCCTTTATGGTGGGTCTGTCGTTGCGAAGAAGAGAATACTTTTGATGGAGAAGCCTTTGAGGTTCTGAGGTCTGAGGTGGTCTCCTGGAGGAGAAGGAGGTCGACTTCTGCAATCTCGAAGAAAGAGCTAAGCTCGGGGAGGTTATTTCGCAAAACCGCGAGTATTGAAAGAACAAGCGACAAGCCCTTAGGCTTAATACGTCCGTGAGACTTGGATAGTTGTGTGTTCTGTCATAGTGTTAGGCTAGTTAAATTAACATAACTAGCTTTACAACGAACACAGATGTCAGGAAAAGAGCAAGGAGACGGTCCTGAGGGGACCGAGCAGCACGCAGTTTGCGCGCTAGTATGGCGATCTCGCCAATGTCGATGCTCCGAATAGCGGGCATAAACCGTATTCAGGTCATCAACCATTGAGGGTTGCGCCTGTTGAGGAGCGGAGAAGTCTGCGGGGTCGGCCTTTGGGGCCCTAGGAAGTGTTGGTGGCTGCGGCTGAGAGAAGCCCGGAGGGGCCGGATGGGGCCTATAAGGGACCCTGATGGGGAATTTTAGATGGGAGTGCCGGGAATGTATTATCTAACCGGCGGTGGAGCTCTGGTGAGAAGGGACGAGGAACCCCGGATGACGGCCCTAACCTTACGCTTTCTGAGAGCGCACGTGGTAGGACACACGCTCGGCTGTGAAGAGCCTGGTAATACGACGATAGTCTTCATCGACCCTGAATGATTTTAATAGCCTCCTGAGGTTGGTGGCTTTTTCATATTTAATTCCTGCGTTGTAGCAGGTTTTGGAGAGGCGGGTGAATTGCGCCTTGTCGCTGAGGAAGACAGGGGGCGGGACCTGTTTTTTGGCGAGAACGGGGGCGCAGCGAGATGCTGAATTCGAAGACGGGGGGATGTCTATTGATGACAGGGGTTGCAGCAGCGGGGGCTGCGGAGTTTGAGGCGGCAGCGGGAGCTGCGGTGGTGGGTACAGTGACGGGGGCTGCGGCGGCAGGCTGCTGGGACGGGGAGTTTTGGCAGCGTTTCTGGCCGCGCTTGACTTAACTACAGTGTAGGGGGTCTCATGTCATTGTTCCATCGGGAGTCCGTGGAACAGCTGCTGGATTTAGGAGTTTGGGGTGGCGGACCTTCTTCTTCCTGAGAGGGGATCCCTGTTCTCAAAGAACAGGGGCTTGTTCTGAAAAGAACAAGACACGTTGACTTCCAAGAAACAGTCAGTACAACAACAAAACAATAACAGAAAATAACAACAGTAAAATAACAAAAACAATAAGCGGTCAGATCTCTGCCAGGCGGCAGGGGGCGAAAACGGTAAGTAAAAGGCAAAGAACTCACCGAGGCGGTTTCTACACTGCGTGAGTAGGAGAGCAGAGACGCTAGAGGAGAGGCACTCAACGTACGGGTACGAGAGCGCGGACATTCAACACGACCGCTCGAGAGCGGTGGCGCAAGCGGAATGATTATGGAGCCCAAAAGCCCTTATTATATTTCCGCGGCGATTGTCTTAAGGTTACCGTTTTCTAACGCGGTGTGCTGTGCGCTCATTGGTTGCCGACCTCACGTGATGTCAGCGAAAGGGGTGCGGGCCACGGCATGAGGTGGCGATGGGCGGCTGCTCTACTCGCCGTCCGTAACAGCCGCAAAGCAAGGTCCTCAAAGGGCATATTTGCCATAGTTGCCACACTTGGCAAGCGGTTAGGGCCGCGGTGTTTTATTGTACTTGATGTTCAGATCAGAAAGATGGGCATCGTCTGCCTCAGTTTCCCTCTGTCGCCTCTTACGACACCACCACTACTTGGAAAGAAAAATATTTATGATTTATGATAAATAGACTTGTACTTTCAAATTGGCTGGTGTAAATATATTGTTATAAAAATGCATTTATAAGCGCCTCGCGCTTTGAAATTTTAATATATTAGGTTTTAAAGCGCACTCTCTAAGCTTCAAAATGCTTATATTAAATCCATACATACAATATTCATTATAAACAGCACAGCGCAGCGCTAGCGGGGATTACAGTGTGGGATAAACGTGAAAAATTTTGCGATGCCGAGCGGAGATTACTGGTGGGATTACATCCTCATCATATATCAACTTCATGGGGTACTGAGGGAGACGATGGTACAAAATAAAGGCAGCTGGAAGATCTAGGTGTCGCCTTTATTGTGTTCATAGTTTGAAAATGTTGAATCGTTCCAAAATTTTGAAAAAAAATTCTTCGTGTTGATATATATTATTATTGTTGTTGTATGATAAAGGTCTTCGCATATTCCCTATTAGTCTTTCGTTTTAATAGGTAAGATCAATTATATATTGTTTTTAAAACAAGGATTTTTTTAAATGGAAATAGCAATACCATAACGTTAAAAAGACAAAAAGGAAGAAACAAAAATTATGTAACCTCCTGCGAAGTCTCATTTCCAGTTATAGAAACCTCATTTAAAAAAGCTGTTATTAAGTAGACATTTTATAAATAAGTCAATACTTTAAAAAGAATACCGATTACGACCATACATATTTTATAGAAATAGCGTGACAAACGAGCACATAGTCCACCTGATAGTAAGTGGATGCTGTGACCCATATACATCTACATCTATTCTCAATTAAGAATCAAAATGCAAGTGCGTTGTCACCCATGACGACTAAGATAGAATGCCTATTTTTTTTTTTCTTTCTTCTTTTTTCTTTTTTTAAAAAATTACTCACACTAGGATTTTTCTGTATCGTGGAGGCAGTTTACAAACATAAATTGCACGAGGACAAACATCCAGACCCGGAACAATTATTTGTAGGCCATACAAATACTTGTTCCATGCGCCACGGAGCCGTCTCCGGTCCTTTACATTCACCATACGAGACACAGCAGCATGAAGCTACTATTTTATGCGGATATTCTGTAAGAGCGTGGTCTTTTCCCGGTCGAGCCAACCAATTCAAAGCTACTACTAGAATATAGCTGGCATGCATGTTCTTCGTCCATTAATGTTAATGTTCATGATGCGTTAGGAGTTATAACGAAAAGTTACAAATTTAAAAGAATAATCACTACTTAACACTTGACCATGCACCAAATTTTCAAGGCGTTGATCGATGTACAGACGCGTCCTACAAACGTCGACTCAAGAACGAATTTCGTTTGACATAAAAAATGTGAACCGCTTAGACACAAAATGTACCTACAAAAGGTTCTTTACATACAATCATTATTTTCTATTCACGTTATTAGAGCCCTTGTAGACTATAGAGCCTTGTAGACCATAAATTGTTTTATCGACTGATATTTTAGTTGAGCTGCTAGCGCACCTTCTGCACCATAAATGGTTGGTTATGAGGCACAGTTGGCCAAAAGTCATTCTCGAACAATTATTTGGTGAGCTACTCTAGGGAATGAGAAAGAGAAGTATCTTATTTCTATTATCTTCGGTTTTAAGATGATTTCAATTAGTAACAACTGCTTTTACAAAATTCCTTATACATTCATTATTTTATACTTATGGAAGTTTTTATAGAACGCGGGCTTTTAACTTCTTTTATCAAATTTACGATAGACGTTTCGGCAAGTAGCGCTATTATGTAACATATGCATGAAGTTGCAGCCATATAAGCTAGGCCCAGGCCGACTGAACATTCGTCAATTGTCAAGTGGTAGAGCCACGCTGCAGCTTATATTATGGTCTTAGCACAATGTATCGGCCCGACCGGTGTAGGACCACGCCTCACAGAATACCAGTGTAATAGAAGCTTAATGTTGCTGCGTTTTGTATGGTGAGTGTAGAGAACCGGAGACCATTTTAACTGGAAACGAGGCATTCCATCTTAGTCCTCAGTGGTGACAACGTATTTGCATTTTGATTATAATTGAGGATAGACGTCGATGTCTATGGGCTACATCATCCACTTACCATTAGGTGGATCTGTAAATGTTAGTCACCCCTTATTCTGTAAAAAAAGAAAAGTGAGTGCACATTGAGAATTTTGATTTAGTAACCTGCCGATAGTTCGCCGACAGTTCTAGTTTTGAAAGCAAATGTGGTCCATCAACTGAAACAAATGGATAACATCATCTTCCAGATAACAACTCAATGTAAAAAACTGTGGTTACAACACGCTTGCCAGCGTGACAACTATAAAAAACCATTTACATGAAGGCATTTATGAGGGAAGCTCATGTTCAGCAATGGATTTTATAGGCTGTACTGATGGAATGGATGGACAGATTCCTTAGACCGCTATACCGCATAATTCAGTTAAACTAAATTTGTATAATACTGAAATGGCAAAGTAATATGTGGATCAATAATAGAATCAGGCGTTACTTTGAAGTCATTCATTATTTTTAAATTAATTAGCCAAGATATGAGTAAGGTAACGAAATGGTACCTACCTACTATATAAATTTTCAGATCTTTAATTTTAATTTTTAGATCACGTAATAGAGTAAATACTGCAGCTTCCATTGGCTGCAGTACTCTAGTTTCTATTACGTGATCCTAGGAGTAATACTGATCTGCGCTATGGGCATAATGAGGTTAGAGATGCTTGTCACCTTGTGGACTAAGATGGAATGCTTTTCATTTTCTACCGACTTCAAAAAGAGAAGGTACTCAATTAGACAGTGTGTACTTTTATGTGTGTTACCTTACAAGTTTTTCTTCGTAAACCGATTTCGATGATTCTTTTAATTGAAAGCTGGTGCTTCATGTGGTCCCATATAAATTTGATCAAGGTTTGACCAATAGTTTTGAGTTATTCTTAATAATTTATATTAAAGTCAAAAAAAATTAATTTTAAATTGTGTAACTATTGACGGTGGTGTGACTTTCCTAGTGTAGTGCTGTTGTGAAGTAGTGGTACTGGGACAAACTGTGACAGGGATAGTGCACGCAAAAGAGGGAGGGCGGCAGGTTTTTCTCAATCTAGGTAAGACACATCATTTTATTTCATAAGGATCTTAGCTAATTAATTTTAACATCTTTACTATAATGGATTTCCAAAGTAACTGCCTAATTTATTCTATTACACAAAATAGAAACATGTAAATAAGGACACCATATTTCGATTAATGGTGAATTAGTAGATAGGATAAAGAAAGCTAGAATTTGGATTAATTGTAAATGATGAGCGGTCGCAAGAAAATGTTTTACCGATTAAAGTTCTTTATCAAATTAGGGAAGGTTGGCACAAATATTAAGATCCAGCTAGTTATATCTCTGGGTCCGAAATTTGACTACATGGATGTTATGTACGGTCCGCCATTAATCAAACAACAAAAATATTATTCAGAGTGTTCAAAACGCAAGTGGACGGTTTTTTTTAAACCACCCCGTACTCATATCACACCTTTCCTTATAATATAATACGATAAAATGGTAGACGCAACCTGCATATTATGGCTTGCTTATTGTTTAATATATTAAAATATCGTACTCCACCCTATCTCGCAAAATAAACTGTCCCAATCAAACAAGGATCCCATCATATCAGCAGGCCTATGGTCTCTAACAGTTCCAACCTGTCGTATCAGTTATTTCTGTAGCATTAGATCCACAGTCTCAAAATGCTGGAACGATTTGTTACCCCACTGTATAGTCGACATCATCCTTCAAACAGACATTGTACTGACTTGTAATTTATTAGTAGTAGTAGATTTTATAATAATTATATATAGTTGGTAATAAATAATTTTTGTATGCAATTATCATAAAATAGCTAAATTTCTAGAGGCGTTGCACCCAAGGTTCAATTCCCAGCACCAATGAAATTCAGCACTGCAATTTAAGTGCTGATGTACCATATGCTCGGCGTGGTGAAGGAAACAGAGAAACCCCATATCTGAGAAATAAGAAAATATTTTGAACACATGTGAAGTTTACCACGCATGGGGCGCGCGGCACATTTCCTGCCCTAAACCCTCTCCTAGTGGCGGGTAAGAATAATCACTCCATATCTTCCAGTGGGTGTCAAGAGCGACAGGGGAAACTGAGGCAGAGGATGGGCAGGCACTTTCTGATTACAGCAAAACAACAATAAAAACTGCGGTTGCTAACCCGCTCGCCAAGTGTGGCAACTATGGCAATATACCCCATGATAGTAACAAAGAGACGGCCCCAGTCCCGGCGGCCCCGCTATTCCTGGCTACGGTGGCAAACCATGGTAACGTCGAGGCAGGGGTGCGCAGAATCTCCAATGGAGGTTCGGTTGCCACCTACGACGACTCGACCTGGCAACTTATAACGCACGCACCCTGAGGACTGTCGAGAAGATCTTGAGCTGTGAAGAAGAGATAGTTACGCTGAATATTATAGGATTATCCGAGGCGAAAGAGGGGAGGACACGGTAATCGTCGAACCGGCAACTTGTTCTATCACTGAGGGCGACCATCTGTCCCAAGGAGATGTCAGATTTATCGTTCATAAGTTTCTTGTTAACAACTTTGTAAAGATTGGGAGTGTCGACGATGGTTGCGTACCTTATACTCAGAATCACCAAACGGTATTCGCTGAAGTTCATACAGGTTTACGCACCAACCTCGGCACACCACAATGTGGAGGTGGAGGAAATGTATGAGGATATCTCTAGAGCCATGCATTCCTCCCAAACCCACTATACGGTGTTAATGGAGACTCTCAACGCAAACTAGGTACAAGAGAGAACGGTGAGCTGAAAGAAGGAAATTCGGAATAGGGCAACAGAACCCAAGGGTTAGTAGCTGGCCGACTTCATGGAGAAAGAGGACTTTATGATGAACTTTCTTCCAGAAGCGGCCCCACAGGAAGTGTGAACCTGGTCGAGCCCCGACGGTTCGACAATAAATGAGATTGACTTTTATGACGACCAGACGACAACTGTTCAGTGATGTCTCAGTGATCGCGAGGTGAAACAGGCAGCGATCACCGAATGGTGAGAGGTACAACTGAAATTAAACGTTAGGATAGAGAGGTCACGTCTAATGAAGTCAACGCCCGTCCCCTCGTGCTTTCATTCCAAAGTCCTGAAACCTTTCAGTTCGAGCTATGAAACTGTTTTCAGTGCCTAGAAGATTGCAATGCAGTGGACGATATGAATGACAAGCTCTGTGGAAACTGTCCATGCGGTCGGAGCCTGTTTTGCAAGACCCGCCGCAGAAGAACACAAAACTCCGATCACATTTTAATTCATGGCTGTTAGACGGTTAAGAGCTGCAGTCTTCAGTAGATTTGACAGCATACAGGCAACTGAACAGACAGATCTCCAATGCATGCGGCGGAGATTTACGTAACTTCAATACAACTTGTATTGAAGAAGCGGATCGAGCGGAACCAAGGCTCCAAAGTCTTTAGAGATCTGTCTGCAGAAAGAGCCAACTGGCCAAGTAGCAAAATGCAAGTTTTGTGGAACGA
This sequence comes from Parnassius orleans, assembly GCA_029286625.1. Taxonomy (NCBI): domain Eukaryota; kingdom Metazoa; phylum Arthropoda; class Insecta; order Lepidoptera; family Papilionidae; genus Parnassius; species Parnassius orleans. The sequence continues at coordinate 80,176 of JAGSMP010000809.1, read as the reverse complement.
TATTAAGAAGTCACTACGGAGATTTAAAACACATGCTCTTTCGAAAAGCACCAACAAAATAGAAAGGTAAATTATAGCTTTGTCTTTGTTATTTATAACGGTTCGAACTTGGTCAATTAATGAGGTTGCATTTAAATTTTCTTATATATTTCATTATTTGTTTATAGGTTATCACCAAACAACCTAAGCTGACATTCAAAAGGAGTCTACTGATAATAAAAGAAAGATGAAGCCAGAGTTGCCTTATTTACAGCAATGCATACAAGTATACGAACAGTTGATCATTTAGGAGAAGTTATTAACCATAGCCATGAAAAGAAATAAATAAAATGCAGATGCACCGAACTAAGTGCACGTATGTAATAAAAAATATTTTAGCATCTCATTTTACAGAACTTATAAAAAACGACATTAAAGATCAACCATACAGTTTATTAATAGATGAATCCACAGATATTGCTGTACAAAAATATTTGGGTTTAGTTATAATTTATTACAGCACTACACATGAAAAATAGTTTCAACTTATTTGGACCTTGCTGAACTCGACGCATGTAATGCTGAAGGTATTGTTTCTGCCATAAAGCGGACGCTTAAACATTTCGACTTGCAATTGAAAACTTAATGGGTATTGGCACAGATAATGCTTCGGTGATGGTTGGCGTAAATAATGGAGTTTTTTCCCGATTGAAACAAGAAATACCGCACTTAGTTTTGGTACGTTGTTTATGCCACTCCTTGCAACTGGCTGTTTCAGCAGCAGCAAAGGAATTTCTTCCGCGAAATCTTGAATTTTTAATTAGAGAGACATATGATTGGTTTGCTCGCTCGTCTTCCAGACAAGTTATCTATAAAGAGCTATACAAATCCATCAACGATGGACAGAAGCCTCTTAAAATTGTTCAAGCCTGTCAGACTAGATGGTTATCCATAGAGTCTGCTGTGTCGAAATTTATACGCAATGGCTGGAGCTTAAAACTCATTTTCGATTGCTAAGTTGCACGAAGGTGCCACACGTCAGAGCTATTGCACTCTATGTATGCGAATGATATAAACTATGCATATGTATCATTTATTTATCCAATTTTGATTGATATAAACAGAGTTAATAAAATGTTTGAGTCAAAAAATACGGACCACACCTTATTGTGCGGTGAATTAACAAACTTGATTGATACGCTTGTCACCAAAGTAACGTTGCCTACACATAAGATAGATATCTTTACTCAAAATATTCGTGACTATTTGGACCAAAGATGCTACCTGGGATTCCGATTCGAAAAACATATTCAAGAAATGAAAGAAAGGTTTTCCCAGGAAGAGGAAGAAGTATTGCGGAATAGGTGCATACAGTTTATAGTTTGTCTCATTGACGAAATAAAAAACAGATTGCCGGAAAATATTACTCTCATGAAACAAATATCCCGTATAAGTGTCGAAAAAGCCCTGCATCACAACAAAGAAAATCTTGTTGATATAATGGCTCGGTTCGTAACAAGTACAGAATTAATTGCAAAATTGACGATCAATGGCAGCAAATTCATTTACTGAGATGGAATGAAACAAAAGATACAAAAATTTTTGAGCGAAGTCTTGAAATTCAAAGATGCACAAGGTGTTGCTCGATTTCAAGAATTAGCAACATTTGCGATTACACTTTGGTATTGCCACATTCGAATGCCGATGTGGAAAGACTCTTTAGTAGCATGAATATTATAAAAACAAGCAGCGAAACAGAATGAAGCTAACTCTTTTGAAATCAATTCTAAAAATACGCTGCGGTATGCAGTTAATGGAAAGTGCTGCAACAATTATGAAATTCCTTTAAATCTTATAAAACAAATTGGGACGAAGGAGTCATATCAGTCCGATAAGGATAACAGTAAGGCTGAAAATGAAAATGCAGATTCATCTGAAGACGATTTATTAATGTAAATAATATCTTAAGCAACTTTATTTTTTAATTACTAAAAGTAAAAAATTATATTAACAACAATGAGATTTTTAATAATAAACGTACTTTTACTTTTTTATGCTTTAATCATATTCATATATCTTAGTGGAAATTTTAGTGGTTTTCAGGGGACATCTTTTGTTAGTGATTTTCTGGTGGTTTGAGGAGCCTTGTCTGGCGGATTGCTATTTCATCCGTTGGCAACACTGACTAAGTTACTCACCTTAACTTTTTAGTCGACTGTGAGCGGGGAGGAGACTAGTTCTTTGTTTTGTAAACCGCGAACATTGTTTTCGACAACTTTACACAGATTTTGTTTAATATGACTAAGAAAACGTCATTCTTTATGTGCACACTTTATCAACGTGATTTTAAGTATATTTCAGATAAGTATGTATCTTTATTTCGTATTTTCCTAAAAACCGTAACAGTCGTAAATGAAAATACAACTGCGTGGCATATTTACCATGCCAGATACCCCCCCAGCTGGCATACAGCTATGACATTATTTTATTCATAATTACCGGTCTAGTAGTACTCATTCGTGAGCCTATTTTACGCTATGGACTTATAATGTGGATAACAGTACCTACTGAAAGGAGTAGAGCATTCGTCCAGAAAAACATGTTCGTGCAATGTGGGATATCGCTAGAGGAATCCTGTTAACCACTATTTAAGAGACTTGGTAAATCTTATTTTTTATTTAAACTTTTATACAAAACAAAAATCGTACATATGGCGGACTTAATGCCTTAAGGCATTCGCCTGCCCAGTCATTAGGCTAAGCAGAGATAAACATATGGGAGGTAGTGCAGCAAAAGTAAACTAATAATGAGAGATAAAGGTATCGAAGTTCGAATAAACCAGACCAGATAGAAGGTATTCTATACATATATCATACAAATGTAAATATATTAATACATACGTACACAAATATATAAATCAACTTAAACATATTAAATATATACATCATATTATATACATATATATACATATATCTATGCCATGATAAATAAGGAAAATGTGTGACGATAGAATCATTCTTTAGGAAAAATCTCCGTCCGTCCGCGGTTTTGCTCAGAGACCGTAGGTGCTACAAATCTGTAATTTGGCATAGTTATAGATATTAATCACGCCTAGAAAACTGTGAAATAAAATCTTACAAAACATTTTTATTTTGGGTACTTCCCATACAAGTAAATGGAGGATGTGCCCCCCCCCCTCTACCAACTAAACCGCTGTTTTTGGAATTGTGAAAAGTATACACAATAGTAGTATATGTAATGAAGTTAAAAGCAAAACTATCACAGCTAAGTAGAATTAAGAAGTTAACGAGTAATAGTTTTGACCCCTTCCTATAAAAAAAATCTACAGCTTATAAAGTGCACTTAAATTATTAAAAATTTCGTTACAACTCCATAGATATAGAACCTAAAACTAGCTGCATTAATTGCTTTGTAATGTTATTGTAAACTTAAAATAAACATTTTATAAACAATACGACTTATATGCATTACTACTACTAGCTTTACTTTTTTTTTGGTCTCAAATATTATATTTAAATCTTTTTAAATACCACTCCTATAAGGCTAATTTGAAAATAAGTCTTTCAGTTACGATCTACCTATTTAGGCCCATTTTTAGTCGTTATAGCGGTCAAACCGCGAACTCCTTTATTATGGAAGTCTACGTATTGTGACGGGCAACTACGGACTACTCTACCTATTGTGCGTGGCCCGACACACTTGCAAGTTTTTTTAACTTAAAATGTATCCTTGCGATTGTTGTCACTTAGTAATACTCTAGCTTCATTTTTGTGATTTGGATAAACACTTGTACTAATATATAAAAACCGACCGGTTTCCTTCACGGCATCATCAGGGTATATATATACATATACATGTATGGTATGGCGAGGTTTTTATAAGTAGTATGTTAATCATTTAAAATTAATATTGTGAAATAAGTAGGTACAAGTGTTTATCCAAATCACTAAAAATATAAATTTATCATCCTCATCATCATCATTACAGCCCATCACAAGTCCACTGTTGAACATAGGCCTCTCCCAAAAATGCCACTATTGTAGATAGTTAGAGGGAGTGTGTCGAGATAACTGATTTTAGAGATATTTTGAGTGCAAGTTTACTAAATAACTCACTTTACTTTGGAATTTCCTTCGCTAACTTATTACTGAATTAAGAGGACTGTATAAAGAAAAGTGGGACTATTTACAACTTTATATTTAACTATTTACAATAGCGGCAATTAAATATCTGTACAAGGGAATATCTTCTGGAAGTCTTTTGAGTCTTCTTTCTTGAGTCTTCTTTCTTGAGTGCCGCTGTCGCATCGAATGAATGCGGGCCAAAAGCCCCTTATTATATTTCCGCGGCGGTTGTCTTAAGGTGATCGTGTTCTCACGCGGTGTGCTGTGCGCTCATTGGCTGCTGACCTCACGTGATGTCCGAGTGGTGTGCGGGGTGCGCGGGGCGTAACGGGGTATGAGGGGGCGACGGGGCGGCTGCTCTCCTCGCCGTCCGTAACATCCTCCCCCCGGCGTAGCAAGCGAGCCTATTCTCTCGGGAGGACGGCGATCTTCCTCACTGGTCGTCGTAGTACTCCGCCTCTGGTTCGAATCTCCACGTTGCGCACCACGCCGTCAGGTCCGGGAAACGTTCTCGTCACTATTCCCCTCGGCCACACGTTCCGCGGCAGGTTGCTGTCCACAATCACGACGAGGTCGTCTTCTTTCACTTCTTGTCGCTGGGCGTCCCGAGATGCTCCGCGCGGGATCAGCGTCGGCAAGTATTCCCGCACCCAGCGCCTCCAGTATTCGTCGGCGAGCCCCTGCGCCGCTCTCCATGCCCGGCGATCGGTGGGTGAGCACGTTGCGGTGACAGGTAGACTCGACGGTCCCAACATGATGAAATGGTTGGGGTTAACGCTTCCTGGTCATTGATGTCGACCGGTACATGGGTCAACGGTCGAGAGTTGACGGTGTTCTCTGCTTCCGTCAACAAGGTTGCTAACGTCTCTTCCTTCGGACTCTTCTGGTGGAGAGTTGCTTCCAATGCTGCTTTGACTGAACGCACGAGCCGCTCCCATGCGCCTCCCTGGTTGGGCGCACCCGGTGCGATGAACTTCCACTCGGTGCGTTGTGTTAATGCGAAGTCCTTGAGTAGCGGTTTCCATTCCTCCATGGCTGGTCGTAGTTCGTTGTCGGCTTCATGAAAGTTGGTTCCATTATCGGAGTATATTACCCGAGGCCACCCGCGCCTAGCCGCCATGCGCCGTAACGCCATTATCGCCGAGTCCGTGGTTAGGCTATGAACTATTTCTAAATGAACCGCGCGCGTCGTTAGACATGTAAATAATGCTATCCACCGCTTCTCGTGCCGTCGTCCTATCGTTACCGACAAAGGCCCGAAATAATCTGTATGTAAACGGTCGCGCAAACGCTCCTAACCTTTCGGGTGGTAAGTCGCCTATAACTGCCGGCCGTGGTGTTGCCTTGCGTACCCTACATCGCAGACATTTCCGTTCCACTTCTCGCACGGTCGGTCGTAGTCGGAGGATATGATATCTTGTTCGTAAATCGTTGACCACCCTCTCCCTATTGGCATGGCTTGCTTCTTGATGCGCCTTTTCTACCAGCAGCTTCACAAATCGGTGGCGTCCATTCAGGATTATGGGTCGCTTCATCCGGTCGTCCACGTCGGCTGCGTCGATTCTTCCCCTGGCTCGTAGTACTCCATCTTCAAATATGGGGTCGAGCTTCCTCAAAGCGCTGCCGTTGACCAGATTCTTCCCTGCTGAAGTCGGCTGATGTCTTCAGCGTAGCTGTCAAGCTGACTGCGTCCCACCCACATCCGCTCTGCCCTTTGGATGTGCTGTAGCGTTAACTCTCGAGCCCGTCCTCGTATGGCATTGATGAACTGCAGTACTCGTGCTTGGCTAGATTAATCTCGTATGAATAAAGCGTTCTATCTCTGGCAGGTGTGGGGCATCCTTGGCCTCGACGTGATGCGCCACAATTTCTTCCAACTCTTTGTATTCTCCTGCCTTCTCTTCTTTCCACTGTGGCCATTTGCTTTCGTCTTCGTAGAGAAATGACGGTCCGGTGAACCATTGGTCGCTTTCTCCCTTGCTTACGAAGTTCATGCGCGTTGCCTGGTCTGCTGTATTGTGAGCAGTCGGAATCCATTTCCATTGTTCGGGTGATGTTTTCTCGGCTATCTCCCCGAGTCGATGAGCTACATATGGTGTAACGCGCTGTATCGTTCCTTATCCAGTGGAGCACCGTAGTAGAGTCCGTCCAATATACGACCATATCTGCTCTCACTCTGTGTTAGTCCTGCACGAATTCCGCGAGTCGCGCGCCTATCAAGTTCGCCTGCAACTCTAATCGCGGTATGCTTTGCGCCTTGATCGGGGCGACTTTCGCCTTGGCCGCTACTAACGTTACCCTAACTGTGTCGTCGCGATACCGGATTCGCCAATATGCCGCAGATGCGTACGCGCGTTCACGGCGTCGTTGAAGATGTGAAGTTGACGTTCTGCTACTCCCTCCGTAGAAGACAGCATCTCGGAAATCGCAGTTGTGATACTTCCTCGACGACCCGCAACCACCTCTGAAATTCGATTGCTGCCTCCTCGGTAGTTCGTCATCCCATCCGACCTTCTTCATACGCCACAGGTCCTGCAGCAGCATCTTCGCCGTAATGGTGAAGTAGCTGAGCAGACCCAGTGGGTCGAAGACCGATATTACTGCGCTCAACGCCTCTCCATTGGTCGGTGGTCGATGAAACATCCACATCATACGGCACCCTGTTCATGGACGTGTTGAAGGTTAGCGCGTCCTCTTCAGCCATCCATAATAACCTAGGGTTCTTCCTGGGCTGTCTTGGATTATGCCCACCTCCTTGGGCTTTCGTGCCAACAGCTCCTCTGGTTTGTCTTCTATTAAGGCTGCATTGTTCGAACTCCATCCCGCGAGCGTGAGCCTGCCTCCTGGTGTACTGGTGACCTGCGTTGCCGTATTTATCGCTTCTTCCAACGTCGCGTAACTGTCTAGGTAATCGTCCATGTAATGATTATTTACGATAGCGTTAAGCTCTCGTGGATATGCTTCTGCGTGTGCGTTTATAATCTAACGCTGTACGCGAGGAAGGCGAGCTCCTCGCAAAAAATCATCGAAGTCATAACACACTCTCGCGGCGGTCCAGATCGCTTGTTCCTCTCGCCACAAGAATAGTTGCGCGGGTTGGTCACGGCGGTCGGATTTTAACACGTAAAACATCTCGCGGATGTCCGCTGACACGGCTATTTCGTTTTCCTAAACCTAAACAGTATACCGGGTAGGTTCCGTAATAAGTCAGGGTCATCAGGCAGGTAGTCATTCAAGCATTTGCCTGATGCGCGAGCTGCTGCGTCAAACACTAATCTTAATTTCCTGGGCTTTCGGATTACTGACGGCGAAATGTGGCAGGTACCAACTCTTGTGGCTTTCTTTTCTGACCCATTGGCTTCACTAGCATAGCCCTTCTCTAGGAGGTTGTTCATCTGTTTCGTATACGCGTCTCGGAACTCCGGTGACTGGTCCATCCTACATTCGATGGTGCGGAGTCTTCAAGCTGCCATCTAATAGCTCGGTGGCAGCCTGACGTCATCGTCCCTCCACGGCAGTCCGACTTGGTGTTGCTCGCCGACCCTGTTGATGATGCGCTGGAAGATGTCAACAGCCCGCTTCTCTTCCCGCCTTGGTCTGCTTTTGAGCGATATACCTATCGAGTCGATCTCGTACTGCCTCTTAAGAAGATCTGTCAACTCTTCATCAGTACTGGCGAACGTCTTTACATCCTATCTAACCGCCCGTTAATGCTCGATATGTGCAGTACCGTTTCACTGTCTTGTTTGCACATTACGCGCGGCGCGGTCCTGTAAACCCATCCTAATAACGTCCTAGCCGCAATGGGTTGCTTACGACGTCCTATGCGTAAATTACGCGTTATAATTAAATGCCAGTTATCTGACCCTATTAATACTTTTGGTTTCGCGTCATTATAACATACCTCGCTCGGTAAGCCACGTAAATGTTTCAAACGTAGACACTCCTTACCGATGGACTGCGAACCTACTGTCAAATTATTTATTGTTCGCGCTTACGTTATACATTTCATTTTTCGCTTTTCCGCGTTTCCCTATTGTGACTATTCGACTGTTAGTCTCGCGTTGGTTACTAGATACGCCTCGAATGTTCAGCGACTTCGTCGGTCCTTCCGCGCTAACTCGCGAGCTAATTCGTCGTCGATCAACGATATCGTGGACCCTTCGTCGAGGAGCGCGTAGGTTTCAATCTCTTTACCACGCGATCCGCGCATTATAATAGGACACACTTTTAATAACACTGACGCACTTTAGCTGTATTTGACGCGACGAGCACTGTTTCACCTGAATTTGCAAATGTTTCCGGTATCTCAGTCTGGCGGGCGTTAAGTAACGCGTGGTGAGGGCGTTGCAGCCGTCGACGCCGCATTTCTTGCCTGCACCTCAGGCGCCGATGCTTGCTGCTTAGACACTTGAAGTACACTCCATCTTCCTTCACCCACTTCCACCGGCTATCTACGTCCATCTGCACTAATTTCTTACACTTGACTATCGCATGTTCACCACCACAACACAAACACTTAACACTTTCACTGTCACTGTCTCGTGGTAAATGTCCTTACATCGCGGGGCTATCTTCTACGCGGCGTGTGACTATAAGCCTTTTCGGCGGCGGTTCTCTCTTTACGGGCGCTTCCTAATCGGCGCTGCGGAGGTGTAGGCATGACTTAACACGCGGTCAGCCTCTCATCATAAACCGTGATAGCGTGACGATATCCGGTTCGTCCGCACTTCCGTAGTGCTCCGCGTAATCGCACCAACGTGACCGTAAATGAGGGCTTAATTTACCCGTGACTTCCCTAGTAAGCATCGGATTTTGTAAATATCCTTTACCGTCGACGTTTTTCATTATACAGACGATATTCTGTAACCTAATTGCGAACGCATTTAACTCCTGAGCGGTTAAGCCTGGGCGCGGAAGACGTCTCAGATCTTCTAACGCGCGATCTATAATGACCTCTGGGCGACCGAAACACTGCTCTAGTGTCCGCATAATATCCGCTGGGTCCTTCGCGGTAAACAGCAATGCCGATACTGCCTCCCTAGCCTCACCACGTAAACAGTTTCTTAATCTTGCCATATTTTCCGTGTCTGTGAATCCGTACAAACGGGTAGATTCATTCATCGCGGCTTTAAATGCTAACCATTCCGCGGCCGAGCCGTTGAAAATAGGCAAGTCCTGTATTTGCTTCGCGGCTACTGGTCTGATTCGTACCATATTCTCTAATGCTTCCGCTAGCCGTTCGATACCCCTATTTTTCACCCTCGGGGTGAGCGACCTACCTCTATCCCTATTTCCTTCTAGCAATACACGACGATTCGGGGATGTATCGTGGTTATATGGCGACCGTGACCTATGACCTACATCGCGACGATACTAGTGGCGATCTAGGTTCCTCGCGGCGATGTGGCGATGGCGACCTATGTTTTGGCGATAGAGTGCGGCATTGGGCGCGCGTTGGCAACGTAACCCCGCGACGATTCACCTGATTCGATTTTGCGGCGACTCCACTATCCCTTCGTACTATATTCGCGTGATGTGTTTGTTCGTTATTCGCGACCGTCCTCCCCTGGGCATCTTCAACATACACGGGTAGCGCAGGTATGTAATCGGTCCCTTTTTCCGGTGGGGCCTGCACTCGATCGATGCGGGGCGCGGGCTGAGACGGGCGGCAGGGCGGCTCCCCCCGCACAGTCTCCACGTTATCTAACCATTGGTCGACACGATTTCTACTTTCGGTTATCTCGGCTCCTTCTAAACTTTCCTTATCGGTATCTTCTTGCAATTGCGCGATGTCCCTAGCATATTTCTTTTTAATTAAATCCTCCTCGATTTGCAACCGTTTCCTTCTAATCGCGGCGAGTTCTTCAGCTGTATTGAACGGGCTGAACGAACTGACGGGGCGCGCGGCGTGGGCTTAAGTACAGCGTCGGTAGCTACGGGCGCGGCGGTATGTATTGTTGAACTCATTTTGGTGACCGGAAGATCTTCAATAATCGCGGCGAGTGTATCTGTACGCGGCGCGGATGTGCTGGCTTCTAACAATCGCTCGGTCGTGGATACGGACATAGCGGGGCACGGCAGCGTGGGCGCGGGTGCGAGCATAGCTGCGGGCGTCGGTGGGGGCGCGGCGGCGGGCGCCTGTGTCAACGATAAATAGTCTGAGGGGGACGCGGGGGCTTCCTCGAAGATACGTATTCCCACCGGCGTTTCGTCGTCGTTCCTGGGCTTCTGGCTTCTTGTTTTACGCATGGCTTCTTATCGTCTTCAAAAAGAAGAACCTTAGCGTCTTCAAAAAGACGCACGTGTTACGTTACCAGTCGACACCGTTAGGGAGTAACCTACTGGTCGCGTAAACGTGTCTAAAAAAACGAGAAAGTTAATGTTTGACGAAGTCAGACTATTGTTAGAAACGTAGATACAATTTTAACCGATGATCTTCTGTCTTGATCGATGATCTTCTATAATAATCTTCTCTCTTCTGTACGGTCTTCTGGCTTGGATCTTCCAGCTTCGATCTCCTGGCTTCAATCCTCCAGCTTCGATCTTCTGGCTTCAATCTTCCAGCTTTGATCTTCTGGCTTCAATCCGGCGGCGATGGACCAAGAATTATTATAGATAGAGGGCGTGTCAAAATAACTGTTTTAAAGAGATATGTTGAGTGCATGTGTACTAAATAACTGATTTTACTTTGGAATTTACTTCGATAACTTATCACTAAACTAAGAGGACTTTATAAAGAAAAGTGGGACAATTTACAACTTTATATTTAACTATTTACAATCATCATCATCATCATCATCATTACAGCCCTTGACAAGTCCACTGCTGAACATGGGCCTCCCAAGGAATGCCACAAAGCACGGTACTGAGCCACCCGCATCCATCGACTTCCCATGTCTTACCAGGTCGTCACTCCATCTAGTGGGGGACGCCACACTTCGTCCCGGTACGAGGCCGCCACTCGAGAACCTTTTTTCCCCATCGGTTGTCGGTTCTTCGAGCTATATGGCCGGCCCATTGCCACTTCAGCTTACTAATCTGTTGGGCTATGTCGGTCACTCTGGTTCTACTGCGGATATCCTCATTTCTAAGTTTATCACGCAGTGAGACTCCGAGCATAGCCCTCTCCATAGCTCGCTGAGCGACCTTGAGGTAGTAGGTCATCACTGGCAACACGCACTGGTTGTACAGCCTCGTTTTCAAGTTTTGAGGTATACCTGACGAGAAGATGTGCCGTAATTTCCCGAACGCTGCCCAGTCGAGTTGAATCCGTCGATTGACCTCTCGGTCGAAGTTGGACTTACCTAGTCGGACTATTTGTCCCAGGTAAACATATTCGTCAACAACTTCGAGCTTAGTGCTCCCAACAACTACCGGCATAGGTGTGACATGGACATTAAACATGATCTTTGTTTTGTCCATGTTCATCTTAAAACTATCCGTTGGGAGGCACTATTGAGGTCATTGAGCGTAGTGCTTAAGTCCTCCAGCGATTCTGCCATAAGGACTATATCATCGGCAAATCGAAGGTGAGTGATGTACTCGCCATTGATGTTAATGCCGTATCCTTTCCAGTCCAGAAGCTTGAAAACGTCTTCCAATGCAGCGGTGAAGAGTTTCGGGGATATAACGTCACCCTGTCTTACACCTCTCTGCAGTTGGATAGGTTTCGTACTCTGGTTCTGTACTCGGATAGCCATCGTAGCCCTACTGTACAAGCACTTCAGCACTTCGATATACCGACAGTCAACTTGGCACCGCTGAAGAGACTGCAGCACCGCCCAAATTTCGACGGAATCAAAGGCTTTCTCATAGTCCACATAGTGGCAAATTGTACTCCTCGGACTTCTGTACAATTTGCCGAAGGGTATGTGTGGTGGTCTGGAAAGCAAAGCCTTCGGAAACCGGCTTGTTCGGGAGTCTGGAAGTCGTCGAGTCTGCGTGCGAGACGATTCGTAATGACTCTCGAAAACAGCACGTAGACGCGGCTCAGAAGGAAATCGACCTGTAGTTCTTCAAGAGAGCGTTGTCGCCTTTCTTGAAGAACAAGACCACTGCACTTCTGCTCCACGCCTCCGGTTTAGTGCCACCATGGAGGTCGTAATTAAAGATTCTCTGCAGGACTTCAAGTACCGGTTTTCCACCCGATTTCAGAAGATATGCTGTAATTCTATCTTCGCCCGGGGACTTGCCGTTTTTAAGGTGCTGGATAGCCATTCTAATCTCGCTCAGACTGACGTCCGGGATATCATCGGAATAGTGTCGGATAAGACTCGCTCTTGGTCGATGCGATGATGTGAACAGCTGCCCATAGAACCTTTCAATCTCACTCAAAATCTCAGGTGTCCCGGAAACGACGCTGCCACACTCGGTCTTCAGCTTCGACAGTTGGCTCTTTTTTGACTTTGGAGCCCTGGTTCCGCTCGATCGCTTCTTCAATACGAGCTGTATTGAAGTTGCGCAAGTTCCGCCGCATGCATTTGGAGATCTGTCTGTTCAGTTGCCTGTATGCTATCAAATCTACTGAAGATTGCAGCTTCATTTCCCGTCTAACAGCCATGAGATTAAGAGTGTGATCGGAGAGTTTTTGTGTTCTTCTGCGGCGGCTCTTACAAAACTTAGCTCCGACCGCATGGACAGTTTCCACGAGCTTGTCATTCATATCGTCCACTGCATTGCAATCTTCTAGGCACTAAAAACGGTTTTGTAACTCGAGCTGAAAGGTTTCGGGACTTTGGATTAGAGCACGAGGGGGACGGAGCGTTGACTTCATTAGACGACACCTCTCAACAACGTTTAGTTCAGTGTGCCTCTAACCATTCGGTGATCGCTACCAGTTTTCACCCTCGCGATCACTGAGACATCACTGAACAGTTGCCGTCTGGTCGTCATAATGAAGTCAATCTCATTTTTTGTCGAACCATCGGGGTTCGACCAGGTCCACTTCCTGTGGGGCCGCTTCTGGAAGAAAGAGTTCATCATAAAGAGTCCTCTTTCTCCATGAAGTCGGCCAGCTGCTGCGCCAGGTTCTGTTGCCTAATCCGAATTTCCTACTTTCAGCTCACCGTTCTCTCTTGTGCCTAGCTTTGCGTTGAAGTCTCCATTAACACCATATAGTGGGTTTTAGAGGAATGCATGGCTCTAGAGATATCCTCATACATTTTCTCCACCTCCCCATCGGGGTGTGCCGAAGTTGGTGCGTAAACCTGTATGACCTTCAGCGAATACCGTTTGGTAATTCTGAGTATAAGGTACGCAACCCTCGTCGGCACACTCCCAATTTTACAACGTCGTTAACGAGAGACTTGTGGACGATAAATCCGACACCACCTTGGGACAGATGGTCGCCCTCCCGGTGATAGAACAAGTTGCCGGATTCGAGGATTACCGTGTCCTCCTCTCTTCGGACCTCGGATAATCCTATAATATTCCAGCGCAACTTGTCTATCTCTTCTTCCAGCTCCAGGATCTTTTCGTCAGTCCTCAGGTGCGTGCGTTATAAGTTGCCAGATCGAGTCGTCGTAGGTGGCAACCGAACCTCCACCGGAGATTCGCACCCCTGCCCCGCCGTTACTATAGTCGCCACCATAGCCAGGAATAGCAGGGCCGCCGGGGACTGGGGCCGTCTTTTCGTAACTTTCTTCATTGGGGATATTGCCGTAGTTGCCACGCTTGGCGAGCGGGTTGGCAACCGCAGTTTTTATTGTTGTTGCTGTTACCAGAAAGATGCTGCTGCCCTTCTCCTGCCTCAGTTTCCCTCTGTCGCCTCTTACGACACCCACGGGAAGATATGGCGTAGTGGATATTCTTACACCGCCACTACACGGGCCTATAATAAACTATTTACAATAGCGGCAATTAAATATCTGTGCAAGGGAATATCTTCTGGGAGTCTTTCTTGAGTCTTCTTTCTTGAGTGCCGCTGTCGAATTGAATGAATGCGGAGCCTTTTTTTTTGCGCCCAATGCAAAGGCACCCTCCGGAAGCGGAGGAGGGAGGTGGTGAATGCTCCTAGCATACCACGCAGCCGGCTGCGTGGTTATGTGGGACTCACTTTGAAGAAGTGCTTACCCACTAAACCCCACCTTGGGAACGGCTTTAGCCATAGTGGCCTTTCCGCCGAAGATTTGATGCGACCCCCTTAAGGGATAAGGGGGCGCAGTTGGCGATTAGCCGCTTAGAGTTGCACCCAATTAAGGCATATTATACATTGGAAGATCAGGCCGAGCCTTGGTCTGAGCCGCCAAGAGGCAGTCCAGGTCGGCCGAAAGCTGGTTGGGGGGGTCCGAGAGAGAGTTTCTCGGTCTGCGGACTCGATAGCGAGAGGGAAGTGGGGCTGCATAGGAAGCTGCCTCACGAATAAGGTGATTAGAGTGAGACTCTGAGGCTTTGAAGAAGTTCTCAGAGAGTGAATTTAGGAACTGTTGTATTGTGGGGAGCTCTAAGTCTCGGTGGAGGTCGGTGTTATGGACGTACCAGGGTGTGTTCGTAGCCCGACGACAGAAATAGTTTTACACAACTTGGAGTTTGTACAGGGTTTTAGGTTTTGGGTGAGCAAAAATGGGGGCTGCGTATGTCATGACTGGTCGTATACAGACCTTATAAAGGGTTCGCTTATTGCGGAGGGACATTTTACTGTGTCGGCCCAACATACTGTTGAGCCTACCCAGATAAAATCGCGCGTTTCGAGTTACTCTCTTAACATGGGGCTCGAAAGCGAGCCTCGTGTCAAGGGTGACACCTAAGTATTTGGCGTACGTATATGCCAGGGGACAGGGGTCCCTAACATACGGATTGGCGGAATGGTAGTGGGGCGGCGTTGTTTATTTTCGAAGTGAACGGCGGAGCTCTTCTCCGGGTTCACATCGATACGCCATTTTTGGAACCAAGCTCCTAAGTCATTAACTGACTTTTGGATCTTGTTCCGTATAAAGGGTAGTGATGTGCCTTTGCAGTAGAGGGCAGTGTCGTCTGCAAAGAGGGAGAGCTGAACACCATTCGACGGTATGGGAATGTCGTAGATGTACAGGATATAGAGAAGAGGGGCAAGTACGGAACCTTGAGGGACACCGGCTTTGATTTGACGCGAAGAGGAGAGCGTGCCTTCGTGTCTTAAACGAAAGGTACGGTCCTTCAAGTAGGAGGCCACGAGACGAACAAGACGATCAGGGAGACCTATTTTGTGTAGTTTGTAGATAAGGCCTTCGTGCCAGACTCTATCAAATGCTTTCGCTATGTCGAAGAAGACCGCGATGGTCTTATGACGGCGAGGATAAAAACAGCTGAGAATAAATTCCACAATACGGTGAACTTGTTGAGGACAAGAGTGTTTCTCTCGGAAACCAAATTGGTGAGAGATGACAAGGGGGTCATCGTCTGTGGGAAACAGATGGCGCCTCATGAGAGTAAGGATGACTCGTTCAAATAGTTTGCCCATGGCCTTGAGGAGGCTGATGGGACGATAACTGGTAGGGAGGTTGTGAGGCTTTCCTGGCTTGGGGATACCAATGACAGTTGCCTCTTTCCACGTGGTGGGAAAGTAACTAAGGTTGAAGCAGGCGTTGAAGATAATAGCTAAAAGGGTTAACACCTGCTCAGGAAAATGTTTAAGGGCTTGGTTGGAGATGCCATCCGCGCCCGGAGCCTTTTTGGGCTTCAGTCCTTTGATGAGGGATGAGATCTCACCATTGTTCAGATTTTTGTCAGTTGTTTCAGAGTTTGATTGGGTCAGAGGCTTTGGGGGTTGAGTTCCGGCGGCGAACCTCATCCTCCACTGTCTGGATGTGGGAGGGGTCTGTGGGTTGAGAGCTGGGAGAGCATTGAGCAGCAATGCTGTCTGCGAAGCACTCAGCTTTTTCCTCGTCCTCGAAGGCAATAGTACGGTCGGGGCGAGAGAGAGGGGGAGTATGAGTGATAGCGTCTATACGGAGGGCTCTTACCATCTGATAGTACGCTGTATGAGAGGGAGAGATATTCTCCATGAGATTACTCTTTTCGAGGTCTCGAAGTTCAGCAGCTCTCTTGGCTTTTATTAGGTTGCTAATATGTAAGGGAAGACCATTATTATTAGAAACCGGGACGACCCTTTCATTCTCCTTAAGGGAGGATGTTATAAGGATGGAGAGAGAATCAACCGCGGTGTCGATTTTTTCGGTACTGTCGAAAACGTCCGAAGAAACGTGGATGGGGGAGTCCGGAGAGTCCAAATCTGTGGCTAAGGACGTCTTGAAGCCCTTCCAGTTAGTGAAGGTTTTCGTGGAGGGGGTTGAGGGAGGTGGCTGATGGCCAAGTATGAGGGAGACAGGGCGGTGGTCGGATCCAAGATCGTCAAGGGTCTCGATTGACCTGAGGTTGAGAGAGACTTCTTTTGCTATTGCAAAGTCTAATACGTCAGGAGCGTGGTCGGTGTTGTCGGGATAGTGAAGACACCGGGGGACTGAGAACAGTGAGGTCGAGAGACTGCGTGATATCAAGCAGTTTCTTGCCACTATGAGTAGTAGTAAGACAAGTTCAATCAGTATGCTTGGCGTTAAAATCTCCAAACATAATAACTGAATTGCCTAACGCAAGGGTGGCCTTAAAATCTTTTTTGAGGGGGAGAGTTCAACTAGGGATATAGCAGGAGCCTATGACGATGGACGGATGTCCAGTCAAGGCCAGCCTGTATACCGTGGCTTCCGGCGGAGTGGGGATGTGAGAGTCTTCTTGTAGTAAATGGTAGTACCGCCGCCTTTGCGGTCAGGTCTGTCGTTACGAAGAAGAGAATACTTTTTGATGGAGAAGCCTTTGAGGTTCTGAGGTCTGAGGTGGGTCTCCTGGAGGAGAAGGAGGTCGACTTCGCAATCTCGAAGAAAGAGCTTAAGCTCAGGGAGGTTATTTCGCAAACCGCGAGTATTGAAAGAAACAAGCGACAAGCCCTTAGGCTTAATACGTCCGTGAGACTTTGGGATAGTTGTGTGTTCTGTCATAGTGTTAGGCTAAGTTAAATTAACATAACTTAGCTTACAACGAACACAGAAGATTGTGGTGCTCCGCAAGAGCAAAGAGACGGTCCTGAGGGGACCGAGCAGCACGCAGTTTGCGCGCTAGTATGGCGATCTCGCCAATGTCGATGCTCCGAATAGCGGCATAAACCGTATTCAGGTCATCAACCATTGAGGGTTGCGCCTGTTGAGGAGCGGAGGAAGTCTGCGGGGGGTCGGCCTTTTTGGGGCCCTAGGGAAGAGTTGGTGGCTGCGTGGGCTGAGAGAAGCCCGGAGGGGGCCGGATGGGGCCTATAAGGGGACCCTGATGGGGAATTTTAGATGGGAGTGCCGGGAATGTATTATCATTAACCGGCGGTGGAGCTCTGGTGAGAAGGGGACGAGGAACTCCCCGGATGACGGCCCTAACCTTACGCTCTTCTGGGAGGCGTACGTGGATAGGACACACGCTCGGCTGTGAAGAGCCTGGTAATACGACGATAGTCTTCTATCGACTCTGGGATGATTTTAATAGCCTCCCCGAGGTTGGTGGCTTGTTCATATTTAATTCCTGCGTTGTAGCAGGTTTTTGAGAGGCGGGTGAATTGCGCCTTGTCTCTGAGGAAGACAGGGGGCGGGACCTGTTTTTTGGCGAGGACGGGGGCGCAGCGAAGTGATGGCTTGGCTGGTGGGGGGATGTCTATTGACGGCAGGGGGGCTGCGGCAGCGGCGGGGGCTGCAGAGTTTGAGGCGGCAGCGGGAGCTGCGGTGGTGGGTACAGCGACGGGGGCTGCGGCGGCAGAGGCTGTTGGGACGGGGGTGGTTTTTGGCAGCGCGTTTGGACTTAACTACAGTGTAGGGGGTCTCATCAGTCATTGTTCCATCGGAATCCGTGGAACAACTGCTGGATTTAGAGTCGGTTTGGGTGGCGGACCTTCTGTTCTAAGACGGTGAGATCCTGTTCTCAAAGAACAGGGGCTTGTTCTGAAAAGAACAAGACACGTTGACTTCAAGAAACAGTAACAGTACAATAACAAAAACAATAACAGAAAAAATAACAAATAACAGTAAAATAACAAAAACAATTATTTGTAGGCCATACAAATACTTGTTCCATGCGCCACGGAGCCGTCTCCGGTCCTTTACATTCACCATACGAGACACAGCAGCATGAAGCTACTATTTTATGCGGATATTCTGTAAGAGCGTGGTCTTTTCCCGGTCGAGCCAACCAATTCGTGCTACTACTAGAATATAGCTGAAGCATGCATGTTCTTCGTCCATATTAATGTTAATGTTCATGATGCGTTAGGAGTTATAACGAAAAGTTACAAATTTAAAAAGAATAATCACTACTTAACACTTGGACCATGCACCAAATTTTTCAAGGCGTTGATCGATGTACAGACGCGTCCTACAAACGTCGACTCAAGAACGAATTTCGTTTGACATAAAAAATGTGAACCGCTTAGACACAAAATGTACCTACAAAAAGGTTCTTTACATACAATCATTATTTTCTATTCACGTTATTAGAGACCTTGTAGACTATAGAGCCCTTGTAGACTACAAATTGTTTTATTGACTGATATTTTAGTTGAGCTGCTAGCGCACCTTCTGCACCAATTAAATGGTTGGTTATGAGTGCACAGTTTGGCCAAAAGTCACTCTCGAACAATTATTTGGTGAGCTACTCTTGAAGGGAATGGAGAGCGAGAAGTATCTTATTTTCTATTATCTTCGGTTTTAAGATGATTTCAATTAGTAACAACTGCTTTACAAAATTTCTTACACATTCATTATTTTTATACTTGGCGGAAGTTTTTTATAGAACGCGGGCTTTTTTAACTTCTTTTATCAAATTTACGATAGACGTTTCGACAAGTAGCGCTATTATGTAACATATGCATGACAAGCTTTTAGCCATATAAGCTAGGCCAAGTCGGCCGACTGAACATTCGTCAATTGTCAAGTGGTAGAGCCACGCTGCAGCTATATTATGGTCTTAGCACAAATGTATCGGCCCGACCGGTGTAGGACCACGCTCTCACAGAATACCAGTGTAAAATAGAAGCTTAATGTTGCTGTGTTTTGTATGGTGAGTGTAGAGAACCGGAGACCATTTTAACTGGAAACGAGGCATTCCATCTTAGTCCTCAGTGGTGACAACGTATTTGCTTTTTGATTATAATTGAGGATAGACGTCGATGTCTATGGGCTACATCATCCACTTACCATAAGGTGGACTGTGTGCTCGTTAGTCACCCCTTATTCTGTAAAAAAGAAAAAGTGAGTTCACATTGAGAATTTTGATTTAGTAACCGGCCGATAGTTCGCCGACAGTTCAGTTTTGAAGGCAATTGTGGAGTCCATCAACTGAAACAAATGGACAGCATCATCTTCCAGATAACAACTCAATGTAAAAAAAACTGCGGTTACCAACACGCTTGCCAGCGTGACAACTGTGGCAAAAACCATTTACCATGAAGGCATTTATGAGGGAGGCCTATGTTCAGCAATAGATTTTATAGGCTGTACTGGATGGAATGGATGGATAGATTCCCATAGACCGCTATCCCGCATAATTCAGTTACACTACATTTTAATACTGAAATGGCAAAGTAATATGTGGATCAATAATAGAATCAGGCGTTACTTTGAAGTCATTCATTATTTTTAAATTAATTAGCCAAGATATGAGTAAGGTAACGAAATGGTACCTACCTACTATATAAATTTTCAGATCTTTAATTTTAATTATTTTTCAGATCACGTAATAGAAAGTAAGTACTGCAGCCTTCCATAGGCTGCAGTACCTAGTTTTTATTACGTGATCCTAGGAGTAATACTGATCTGCGCTATGGGCATAATGAGGTTAGAGATGCGTTGTTACCTTTGTGGACTAAGATGGAATGCTTTTCATTTTCTACCGACTTCAAAAAGGAGAAGGTACTCAATTAGACAGTGTGTACTTTTTTTATGTGTGTTACCTCATAAGTTTTTTCTTCGTAAACCGATTTCGATGATTCTTTTTTTATTTGAAAGCTGGTGCTTCTCATTAGGTCCTATAGGTTTTTGAGTTATTCTTAATAATTTATATTAAAGTCGGTTGTACAAAATTTTAAATTTTAAATTGTGTAACTATGATGTTGACGGTGGTGTGACTTTCCTAGTGTAGTGCTGTTGGAAGTAGTGGTACTGGGATAAGTTGTGACAGAGATAGTGCACGCAATTGAGGGAGGGCGGCAGGTTTTCTTCAATCTAGGTAAGACACATCATTTTATTTCATAAGGATCTTAGCTAATTAATTTTTAACATCTTTATTATAATGGATTTTCGCAAAGTAACGCCTAATTCTATTCTATTACACAAAATACAAACATTGTAAATAAGGGACACCATATTTCGATTAGTGGTAAATTAGTAGATAGGATAAAGAAAGCTAGTATTCTTGGATTAATTGTAAATGATGAGCGGTCGCAAGAAAATGTTTTTACCGATTAAAAGTTCTTTATCAAATTAGGGATTTGCTAAGTACAGATATTAAGATCCAGCTAGTTATATCCCTGGTGTTGTCGAAATTTGACTACATGGATGTTATGTACGGTCCTCGCTTACTTAATCAAAGAGAAAACATTATTCAGAGTATTCAAAACGCATGTGCACGGTTCTTCTTTAGTAAACCACCCCGTACTCATATCACACCTTTTCCTTATAATACTAATACAATAAAAATGAAAGGTAGACGCAACCTGCATATTATGGCTTGCTTATTGTTTAATATATTAAAATATCGTAATCCACCCTATCTCGCAAATAAACTTTCCCAATTCTCTATCAAGCAAGGATCCAATATCAAATAAGGCGGCCTAAGTGGTCTCTAAAATTTCCAATCCGTCGTATTCAGTTATTTCGGGGTAGCCTTAGATCCACAGTCTCAAAATGCTGGAACGATTTGCCACCCCACTGTATAGTCTGACATCATCCTTCAAACAGACATAATGTACTTACTCGTAATTTATTAGTAGTAGTAGTAGTAGATTATATAATTATTATTATATATTGTTGGTAATAAATAATTTTGTATGCAATTATCATAAAATAGCTGTAAATTTCACAGTACGCAAGCAACCCGGGTTCAATTCCCGCTGGCACCAATGAAATTGTTAATTGCAATTTTAAGTGCTGATGTACCATATGCTCGGCGGTGAAGGAAAACATTGTGAGGAAACCTGCATATCTGAGAAATAAGAAAAAAATATTTCGAAGACATGTGAAGTTTACCAACACGCATGGGGCAGCGCGGCGGACATTTCCCTGCCCTAAAACCCTCTCCCCGTGTAGTGGCGGGTAAGAATACTCACTACCCCATATCTTCCAGTGGGTGTCGTAAGAGGCGACAGGGGAAACTGAGGCAGAGGATGGGCAGCAGCATCTTTCTGATTACAGCAAAACAACAATAAAAAAACTGCGGTTGCCAACCCGCTCGCCAAGTGTGGCAACTATGGCAATATACCCCCATGATAGTAACGAAGAGACGGCCCCCAGTCCCCGGCGGCCCCGCTATTCCTGGCTACGGTGGCAACCATGGTAACGTCGAGGCAGGGGTGCTAGAATCTCCAATGGAGGTTCGGTTGCCACCTACGACGACTCGACCTGGCAACTTATAACGCACGCACCCTGAGGACTGTCGAGAAGATCCTTGAGCTGTAAGAAGAGATAGATAAGTTACGCTGGAATATTATAGGATTATCCGAGGTCCGAAGAGAGGAGGACACGGTAATCGTCGAATCCGGCAACTTGTTCTATCACTGGGAGGGCGACCATCTGTCCCAAGGAGATGTCAGATTTATCGTTCATAAGTTTCTTGTTAACAACTTTGTAAAGATTGGGAGTGTGTCGACGATGGTTGCGTACCTTATACTCAGAATCACCAAACGGTATTCGCTGAAGTTCATACAGGTTTACGCACCAACCTCGGCACACCACAATGTGGAGGTGGAGAAATGTGAGGGGATATCTCTAGAGCCATGCATTCCTCCAAAACCCACTATACGGTGTTAATGGGAGACTTCAACGCAAAACTAGGTACAAGAGAGAACGGTGAGCTGAAAGAAGGAAATTCGGAATAGGGCAACAGAACCCAAGGGCTAGCTGGCCGACTTCATGGAGAAAGAGGACTCTTTATGATGAACTCTTTCTTCCAAAGCGGCCCACAGAAATGAACCTGGTCGAGCCCCGACGGTTCGACAATAAATGATTGACTTCCTTATGACGACCAGACGACAACTGTTCAGTGATGTCTCAGTGATCGCGAGGGTGAAAACAGGCAGCGATCACCGAATGGTGAGAGGCACTGAAATTAAACGTTAGGATAGAGAGGTCACGTCTAATGAAGTCAACGCTCCGTCCCCTCGTGCTCTATTCCAAAGTCCCGAAACTTTCAGTTCGAGCTATGAAACTGTTTTCAGTGCCTGAAGATTGCAATGCAGTGGACGATATGAATGACAAGCTCGTGGAAACTGTCCATGCGGTCGGAGCTAGGTTTTGCAAGACCCGCCGCAGAAGAACACAAAAACTCCGATCACACTCTTAATCTCATGGCTGTTAGACGGCTAAGCTGCAGTCTTCAGTAGATTTGACAGCATACAGGCAACTGAACAGACAGATCTCCAAATGCATGCGGCGAGAGACACGTAACTTCAATACAACTTGTATTGAAGAAGCGATCGAGCGGAACCAGGCTCCAAATTCTTTGCTAGAGATCTGTTTCCCAGAAAGAGCCAACTATCGAAGCTGAAGACCGAGTGTGGCAGCGTCGTTTCCAGGACACCTGAGATTTTGAGTGAGATTGAGAGGTTCTATGGGCAGCTGTACACATCATCGTTGGAGCCACGCAAGTGCGAGTCTTATCCGACACTATTCCGATGATAACCCGGACGACAGTCTGATCGAGATTAGAATGGCTTGCCAGCACCTTAAAAACGGCAAGGCCTCAGGCGAGGATGGTATTACAGCAGATCTTCTGAAAGCGGGTGGAAAACCGGTACTTGAAGTCCTTCAGAAGCTCTTTAATTCCGTCCTCCATGGTGGCACTACACCGGAGGCGTAGAGCAGAATTGCGGTGGTCTTGTTCTTCAAGAAAGGCGACAACTCTCTTGAAGAACTACAGACCGATTTCCTTGAGCCGCGTCTACGTGCTGTGTTTCGAGAGTCGTACGAATCGTCTCGCATGCAGACTCGACAACTTCCAGCCTCCCGAACAAGCCGGTTTCCGATAAGGTTTTAACACCATAGACCACATACATACCTTTCGGAAAATTGTACAGAAGTCCGAGGTACAATTTGCCACTATGTCTGGCGTATTTGGACTATGAAAGCCTTTGATTCCGTCGAAATTTGGGCGGTGCTGCAGTCCCTTCAGCGGTGCCAAGTTGACTATCGGTATATCGAGGTGCTGAAGTGCTTGTACAGTAGAGCTGATGGCTATCCGAGTACAGAACCAGAGTACGAAACCTATCCAACTGCAGAGAGTGTAAGACAGGGTGACGTGATATCCCCGAAACTCTTCATCGCTGCATTGGAAGACGTTTCAAGCTTCTGGACTGGAAAGTATACGGTATTAACATCAATGGCGAGTACATCACTCACCTTCGATTTGCCGACGATATAGTCCTTATGGCAGAATCGCTGGAGGACCTAAGCACTATGCTCAATGACCTCAATAGTGTCTCCCAACGGATAGGTCTTAAGATGAACATGGACAAAACAAAGATCATGTTTAATGTCCATGTCACACGTATGCCGGTAGTTGTTGGGAGCACTAAGCTCGAAGTTGTTGACGAGTATGTTTACCTGGGACAAATAGTCCGACTAGGTAAGTCCAACTTTGACTCGACAGATTCAACTCGGTGTGGCAGCGTTCGGGAAATTACGGCACATCTTCTCGTCAGGTATACCTCAAAACTTAAAAACGAGACTATACAACCAGTGCGTGTTTCCAGTGATGACCTATGGAACTGAGACGTGGTCCTTCACTGCTGCCCGGATGAGGAAGCTCAAGGTCGCTCAGCGAGCTATGAAGAGACTATGCTCGGAGTTCGTTTGAGTTTTTGGACGAAGTGTGGGGCGTTCCCCCACTAGATGAAGTAACGACCTGGTAAGATATGCAGAAGTACGATGGATGCAGGTGGCTCAGGACCGGGCTTTGTGGCATTCCTTTGGGGAGGCCTATGTTCAGCAGAGAGGACTTGAAGGGCTGTGATGATGATGATGATGATGAAACCTCTCTCAAATGAAAGGAGCTTGTGCCACCTGGGACGTGTAGCCTATCGCCATCCCACAGGTGGGCTGCAACCTCTTTATTATAAAATTATGTAATATTTACATATCTTTTCTTCTTCTTTACTCACAATAATATGTTTATGTGTGGCAGGTGAAACAGTTGAAGTGTAGTAATAGTTGAACTTGTTGTTGCATCATCCGTACGTTACTCACTAGACGGCGCAATGAAAACCAAATAATACCACGAAATTATGCTGAATGTAGTTCTTTTATACCAAACTCCTTTTAATAAATCTTATGATTGGATTGCTTCCATTTTATTTAGGATTAATTTAGTTTCGTTTGTTATGTAGTTATAAGTTTAATCATCTTTTGTAACATTAGACATAATAATAATAATATTACATTATAAGTTTAGTCATTTTTGACGTGTTAGTGCCATGCTTCAGCTATATTATTATGGTCGCAGTAGTACGAATGGGTCGGCTCGCCCGGGGTAGGACCACGTTCTCACAGAATACCAGCGTAAAATAGCAGCTTCATGCTGCTGTGTTTCGTATGGTGAGTGTAGAGAACCGGAGACCCTATTCACTGGAAACGAGGCATTCCATCTTAGTCTGTGTGCTCGTTTTTTTTATAGGAGAGGGGGCAAACAAGCATACGGCTCACCTGATGGTAAGTGACTACCGCCGCCCATGAACAACTGCAACACCAGGGGAACTAGGGGAATTGCAGATGCGTTGCCGGCCTTTTAAAAAGGAGTAGGCTCTTTTCTTGAAGGTCCCTAAGTCGTATCGGTCCGAATAAATTGCTGGTGGTAATTGATTCCACAAGGAAGTTGTGCGAGGAAGAAAACATCTTCTAAATTGCACAGTGGTGGACCGCCAGTTGATTGCTATGGACTGTAGAAGGCACTTACCATCTAGTGGACTTCAAAATATTATAAATTCATACTGCTTAGATCGAACCAAAAATTAATAATTTTAATCTGAACGTAACAATGGTTAACTATGACATGTGACCCGTGACCATGGGTGCTGTAAAGTAATCGAAACGTCGGAAATATTAAAGGTCTATACTACCTCAAATGGCTTAGCATGATCCTCCGTTATGCCGAAAATACTGCAGCATTGATTTTGAAATAAATATATGGTGAAGTTAAGGATTAATGTAAAGTACTATATTGGGCAGAAACACGATTCCATAAAATTTTCTCGATAGAAAAAATCCAAACTTACCTCCAAACCGAACAATAAACCGCTGGTATTCAAAAAAAACTTCAAATTAGATCATGAAACTTTGCATACTAACAAATAACTATAAAGCAGGGCTTATGTTTTTTTTACTTTTTAATTATCATTATTTTCACCGTAAAAAGAATTACCTAAACTTTCCTCGTTTTAAGCTTGTTCCTACCGCCCGACACCGCCGCTCACTCTCGCTTGGGCTTTCGAACGGGAGAGCTGTTTCGCTTGCGCTCAGAACACACATTACGCAATAGGACGACGTAAAATTAAAATATTGAAATAGATATGTACTTAGGTTTATAGTGTTGGCGCAATGGGAAATAAGCGTAATAAAAATAAAACGACTGGGTTAAAGTTAAAGAAACGTGCAAACATATGATAAACGTAATGATAAGTATCTACCGACCTATCTACTTACAATATTAGTGATTACAAATAATATGTAGAAATTTAGCATAGACACGTTTGGTGCAGTGGCTAAGCGATTGGTTGCTGCGCTACTAGTCACAGGTGTTTCTGTAGGTGAAGATTTGTGTTTGTAAAGACACCGTCCACGATTCAGGAGAAATCGACCATGGGGCAACAAAAAGCCAAGCACTTGTTGTAATAAAATATAAGTCTGTTCAGTAAGTACCTACCTATCTAACTATAAAGAAATAAAACTGTAACTTACTTATCCGTCCTTACGTTATCGTTACTCTGTGGGGCACAGGCTTAGCAATGAGTTGCTGCGCTGGGTCCGTGGGTTCGAATCCCACGGAACAAGTATTTGTATGACCTACAAATAATTGTTCCGTATCTGAATGTTTGTCCTTGTGCAATTTATATTTGTGAACTGCCTCCATAATAAGGAGAAAATCCTAGTGTTGGGGTAAATTTTTAAAAAAAACTTATCCGATTATAGTGCTACCTACTACATACATCAAAATTATGAACCTATTGAGTACTGACGTAGGTACCTTGATAGTTTAGCTTGAGCTAAATTATTATAGGTAATGTATCTTTTCAGAAGACGTCGATTACAAAGTACTGAAGACGATGGTGATAAAGAGAATATAATAAAAAAGTACCTAGTATGTAATACAAGGCGAAAACTATATTGTTATAAGTTTATAAGATTGTAAAATGCAAACCGTAAACTTACTACCAAGCCAATGTATCTACAGAACTTTCAGTGCAATGGTGATTCGCGCTTGACTAGTTTTTTGTAGCAGTAGAATTTATGCAGTGGTTTAGAATCGGTTTGCAAAATGTCTTATACGTATGTATGTAGGTACTTGCATAGACCTACTACCAACATAATTACATACGTAAAGGCTGTCACATTACATACATACACGGCGAAAACTATAAAACTCAAACTTACTACTAAACCAACAAAGCGCGTATTCTTTCACTATAAGAGTATAAGCTGATCTCGCATTGTATAGGCTTTCCGTACAATGAAGAGTCAATTTATACTGGAATTTTAGCTTTATGAGTAGCCGTTAGTATGTACAATGAAATTAAATCTGCGACATATAATTTTATGTTCATTTAATGACAAGTTAATATTAAATTATGACTGAAAATTTTATCGTCAGATAATAGTTTATTTTACTTTAAAAAAAATCGCTTTGACCTCGTGTTCCCGCGTGACTGCGAGCTGTAGGGTGAGAACGAGTGGCGCGGGGAAGTGGGGCGAAATTAGAATTTGAGCTGAGGTAATATATATAGGCCCTTAAATAAGTGAATATACGCGATAAAATCCGTAAAAACTAGTTTCATTTAAATTGAGTGGACTGTAAGATCGCTTGTCACATTTTATAAAAAACTTTAATTTACTCAGATACGTCGTAAAGCCACGTCGTATTGCATTAACAAAGCACGTAAGTGTATATAACTTGTATAGTTAATTTTCTCAATGCTCGTCACGATCTACACGTTGCAATTCATTTAGGTAGGTTGCGCAGTATCGCTATAAATAAAAATAATCTTTGAGCATTGAAATTTCAGTTGTTAACTGAAGCTAATAATATTCCTATAGGTCCAATTAAAAGCGTCAAAAATCAAACTTTTAATAAAAAGTTGCTCCAAATGTAAGGAACTATAAAGATTAAAAATAAAAATGATACTAGCGTGTTTGTGTATTACTCTAATTGGCTTTTTTGTGTTAAATAATTGTAAAAAAAAATATTAAGAATCTTTTCTACAAATTATAAACATAAAAAATTTGCGCAATATCAAAACAACTGGCTTCTGAAAACATGAATAACCATTTTTAAAATGTTTGTTTACCTGATTATCTATCCATCTGTGTCTTCTTGTCTGTCTGCATATTCGGACTAAACTTCGAAATGGCTAAACCGATTGTGATGAAACTTCATGAACAAATAGAAAGCAATTCCAGAAGTGTCTAGTCTATAATATTTTATCCGAAAACGTGCAAGATTTTTTTTTCTTAAATAGAAAATTTTCTACAATAAGTGTTTTTTGATGACAATCTCTTTATTTGCAAGAGATATATAATTTTACATAGCTTCGAACAAAACTTTTTTGGTTTGTAATTTTATACAGTGAAGGCCACTTTCACTTCTATCTCTTACAATTATAATGAAAAATCGTTTTTTTTTTTGCTTCAACACCATTAAAAGAATTATAAGTGTCGAAGGACAAGGTGGTAAGATTTTTTTTACGTGAAATGAATAGATCTTCAATTTTTTAAACCATTTTTTATACTTTGTATAGCTTTGGAAATAAAATCAAAAAATTGTAAATATAATATTTAAAGTGGTTATCAATAATTGACCTACTTGCCGTTAGACACTATTATAATATATCTGCAAATGTTCTATGCGGACGAATTCGCGACTAATAGCTATTTCTGGATAAAATACATAAATAAACTTTGTCTGAGCAATGACTTTAGAAGCTATTATGTGGAAATTATTTTATTATTTTTCGTCCCTTGGTTTTTACTTTTACTAAGTGTTAATGTTAGAAACTAAATTAAGTTCTCAATTTTGTCAGCAGGTCATGTTGCTTTTGATTTGGTCGACGGTCTTATTGGCCGCCTTGGCGCTCTACTTCCATCAGTTGTACACCAGGTTTAGCAGATATGAAGTCAAACAGTTCAAGCCAATACCAATTGTTGGTAACATGGCTCGCGTTATGCTACGCATGTGCCATTTCTCTGACGATACGCAAAAACTTTACAACGCCTTTCCGGAAGAGAGGTAATATTATATAAAGTTTTATAGTTTTAAGAGAGATCTGGAGTGGAACCAACAGTTTTACGTGCTTTTCCGCCAAGTTACTGACTCCGGGCTGCTGATTTTGGCCCGAACCGAGATTCGAATCCGGGATCTCATGATCAATAACCGCATTTACGACCACTACACCAACAAGGCAGTCGAGGTTTCATAATATTATATACTAGCTGTTACCCGCGGCTTCGCCCGCATGGTCACTGGGAAATGAACTATCCATTGCTTTTTGAATTGAAAGAAAACTGAGTTTTATAGATTTGTCAGAGATGCAGCCATTAAAAGGAAACTGAGCAAAATTGATTCGTCAGCCTATTTAAATGTTTTGAAACGCAGCGTATAGGAAAGCATGAAAATAACCTGTTTATTCCAAATGGAAATGGGATATTTTTTTAATTAAAGGAAACTGAGCATAATTATCCGTCAGGGATGCAGACTTTTGAAAAGAAACTGAGCTAAATTGATTCGAGCCAAATAAAAGATCCGTCAGAGATGCAGCCTTTTGAGTTGAAAGGAAACTGAGCTTAATAGGTCCGTCAGAGGTGCAGCATTTGGAATTGAAAAGAAACTGAGCTAAATAGGAAATTTTTGAATTGAAAGGGAAGATCTGTGAGAATTCTGATTAATTGATTGTAGGAATTTCGGAAAAACTAACTGAACACTATTTTAAGACGCTACTGTACAAAATGTCATATGTTTTTCCATTCGGGGAAAGAAGGTGGAGATTCTGGGCATTTGACACACGAACATGCTACTTACAGCTGACCATGAGAGAAGCACGGTTTTCTAAGTTGACCCCGCTACCTGTAACGTTTGCCCTTGCGCTTTATTAATTGTCATTGCAAAACTGAGCTTAATAGGGAACTGCAACCTTTTGAATTGAAAAGGAAGATCTGTAGAATTATAGGGATCCGTGGTAAAATAACATTTTCACCTTTTCCTACGCCTGTCAAAATTGTAGCACCGATTATGTTCCGTCCAAGATGTGTCACACGCAGCCTTGTCCCGTTACATATCCGAGGAACATCTAAATTTCGTATTAGCATGACTGGGACGCCTAATTTTAATTGAAGCTTATGTGAGGCACACCTGACAACTCTAGAATTTAGAAACTCTACAGGATATGAAATGCTCTGTTCTGTGTCCATAACTGTGTCTACTGACAAATACTCTGTTATTTCTCCTGCTACTTCGCTTAATATCTGAATTTATTTTGTTAACGCTCTCATTTTTGGTGCTTGAATCGCCCTTTCACATAACCATTTGTCTTCATGCATGTTGTTCGTTAAATCTGAATAAACGCTCGCAATTAATTCGGAATGACTCTGTACTAAATTACAAAATCTCTCGTCAATTTAACGCAGCCCTCAGCATCCGTTTCCAACCGCCCATCGCCAATTTTTAATAGTGTGTCAGCATAGTTTGCAGCATTGATATCATTATACAAATGCACTCTCATATTCGTAGTTAAACTGAATTTTGTCACCTTGTTCCATAAAATAGACGACTTGAGGCATGCTTTAAATTTCATCTGCAGGTGTGCCTTTTGATGACAGGTAAAGTTTGGCGAAAGTCACCAGCCAGTAAAACCACCATTCCTCCCATTACATCGGTATTGCTGCAAATCCTGGAGCGTTCGATTTAGTGCTTCTACAGCTTTTTATGCGACATTGTACTTTCGTCTCACACTAAAAGTTTGCATTGTCGTTCCATTATACCTCGTGCACTATTTTTGCTAAAGTTGCAGATCGGCTATTCTTCCTGGGCTAGATTTAGAGGAGTTTTAAATCAGAATGTGCAGTGCGGCCCCGCTTAGCAGCGTGGCGGCTATACCGGAGAGCTACAGCCACAGCAATGTTTTTATCTTTCCGTACTTGCGCTAATAATAAATTTAACAAAATGTCTTCCCAGTTCCTCCAGGGGCATCTAAAAGAAAAGTGCACCATTCCAGATCAATTTGTCCTAATTCTTTGTCAAAAACTCGTTTTTGTTCGGGAAACAAGCAGGGGTACAAATTCGGCTACTTGCTGCTGCAAAGCTGGTATATCGTAGTTTGTTTCACGTATAATTTCATCACTTAGTTCATTTTCAGTTGTTCGCTGAGGGCTTATCATTCCAAAGTCGTTTAATTTTTGCCTACCATTGCCATTACTTTATCTTCAATTTTTCCAAGTGCTTCATTATAAATGTGTTCATTGTATGTCATGTTCGCGTGTGTCTGCTGTAACCTTCGCAAAATATCTTCCGCCATGTACGCTTTATATTTGTCCCACAATTTATGTGCATTAGATAGCCCGCAAGATGATATGAGTTGCATTAAGATCCCTAATTTTGGCTGGTGACTGGCACTGCACAGCTTCCTCCATGGTTTCATCAGTGATTATCGTTTTCTAAAAGATGCAGAGCTTCATGCTTCTCTATAAGTTGCGCATTCCTGACCGTTGACAGTTTTAAGTCTTTTATATCCTGTAGGACCCCGAACATGGTGCAGCAGCAATCGTAAACAGAAACATTCAAAATTAGTTACATGGATGGTATACACGACCAAGGGCATCTGATGACTTTACACGCCAATTTGCAACAGGCGCGCCTTGAATCTGCGTTTCCACTCCTTCCTAGATGTGTTCCAAGTATAATAATGGGGGACTTCAGAATATAACAACGTTTTTGCAAAGGGTCGGTTTGACAAAGTTGAAAGAAGGCTGTTAGTGTAGTTTTGGCGGTGATGCAATTCTTTCTTGGAAATTTCTTTCGGTGAAATATACACGCGCTCCATTTTAAGTGCACAGCAAGGTGAGTAACTGTTTTGTGCCTTTCATGTAAAGGGAAGCCAAGGAGACGCCACGCTGCCTCGTTACTGCTGACATAACGCCCTGCTTGAAAGGTCTGTACTTCATTGACGGGATTTGCCTCACCTTCACTCCTGAGATTAAATATTGCTTGGTCGCTTCCTTTATTTATATACTTACAGATATACTTGATTGCGCGGACAGAGCTACATGCTTCTACATTAATGTGGGCATTAAACATTTTACATAGAATGGGCGAATACGGGACAATCCAGCTGTTATCTAAGGTTTCGAACGCTCTAGAGCGAGATTTGATTGTAACTTTCCTGTCACCATCTTCGGGAGCTCTGCGTCTGTATAAAGGGTAGCCATTGTCATTGTGCACTGTTTCTTTTAATAGCTGTTTAGAATTTCTTTGTACATTTCCTTCTTTCATACATGGCGATATTGAATTTCGTGCCCATGGACCGTGAATCATATTTCGGACGATGGTATCATACAATTCTTTATCTTGCTCAGGATCCGGAATCTCGGCGCTTATTATGTCGTCTATTTGCCTGGGCCTGCTTCTCTTTAAGCCATATTAGAATGTGGGCATGCGGTAATCCTCTTTTGCCATCAATTGAATACATGAAGCACTGCACCTCTCCGAAAATTTTCCTTTGTTAATTATATACATTAATTTTTATACTTTTAATCTTAATACTCTAGCAACTAAATCGTGTCTGTCAGTACTTTTTGGCCCAGCATTAGCTCCTCAGTTATTTATTTTCATGTGGGATTGCAAGTAAAAGTAACAAAAGATCAAGTCTTCCGTAAGTTCGTAAATAGGCGAATGCGTCTTGTGTGTACTCATGTAGGTAGCAGGGACTGTTAACGAATGATGAGGGCAGAATTACCATTTTACCTAAATCTCTGGGGTTTACATAAGCGTCGCTAGAAACTGCATCTTGTAAATGTATATAATTCTCAACGCGCAGCTTTTTAATTTAATGATATATAACGGAGACGTTCACTTTCTACCTTCACATACATGTCTACAAAAATTGATGAAATAATTGTCACACCGGGCTATCAGGTTAAAATCATTTTCTCGCAACATCATATGATACGCATAAAATCCATACATGATACTTTTTGTTCGGAGTAGGCTCCTTTGTGACCGGATTAATGAGTGGAATTTGAAAATGATAACCCTCTTGTCCTTTGCAATAAATCAATGGGTATTGCAGGCGTCATAAAACTTGTGTATCGGCTACCCGTTGCAACGTATCATCACGTGCTCGCAAGACAATGTCTCGTGAAGAAAATTGATCACCACTAATTACGGCTGCTATTTCGTTTATCAAAGGTGCATTGTAGCGCCTTTCATGCTCTCCTTGAGGGGTCCGATCTGCGTGAATGACGACTTTATAATCCTTTTCAGGTAGGTTTTCTAAAGCAGTTTTAAATGTTTTGCCTAAAATGTTACGTTCATGCAAGAATCTTTGAATTTTGAACACTGTGTCTCCCTCAACTCCCTGGATAAATTGGCAGCGACGGTCTACCTCAATTTCTTCGTCACCCATAAAATAAACTTGTAAAATTTATGCTGTTCGTTTTCAGCTGGAAAAAGTGAACCTATTCTATGATAAATTTGCCCTTGCACCGTAAATGTAGGCGAATTCCGTCATCATTATTTCCAGTCAACTCCGAAGGACGTCATTTTAAAGCATGAGTTATATTTCCGGATCCTGTTTAAAAGCGCCGTGACTCATTAGCATCATATAAAAGAGGGTTTTCAAAGGTTCTTCTGGTTCCCAAGTAACGGAAGAGACACTTTGCCATTGGAACAACACATGCCTGCAGTCTCATCTTTTCATTTTAAAGCGCTGCAAAATCGACACGCCTTGTCCATCAGTCCGATAACAACTAATCTATGATTTTATAATCAATCAACGGATCATAATTGAATGCTGCGTCATTAAAACTGACCAATTGTTTCTTTGAAAATTTTGTCGACGTTCAGCTTGGAGCTGTGCATTTGCATCTCTTCGCGCCTGTGTCTGTTCTGGTGTTTCAGATGCCCTTAAAGTAGATTGACGTTCAGCTTGATCAATGAGTCTGTGTTGAGTTTCATCAGGTGTTTCCGCGGCTCTTAAGGCGGCCTGACGTTCCGCTTGTTCGAGTACCCTTTGCTGACTTTGAGCAGGTGTTTCAGTAGCTCTAAAAGCAGCCTGACGCTCTGCTTGTTCTTGCCTTCTCAGTTCAGCATCTTCTAAAGATTCTAGCGATCAGGCTAATCTTTTCGCTTGACTTTGAGAAGATAGTCTTGAAAGGCTGGACTTACGTTTTGAGGCATTATGAGTAAAACCTATTTATAAAAACGTTAAAATACCTAAAAGGAATTAAATTTCCTTTTAAATATTTTTTAAAAGCAAATCCAAAATATCTAAAAGAATAAATTTTCTTTTCAAATAAATTTTCTTAACAAAACCATTCAAGACACAACAAGAATCCGAAAACGATAGCCAAAAAATCGAATCAACAAACCAAATCACAAAACAAATCGCAGAAAACCGAAATCGAAAGCAGTAGTCAATATAAATATAACCAACGAAAAAGTAAGTGTATAGGTACCGTATACACTATCTATACTATTAATATTCCTTTGAAATATTGTTAAACAACCTAAAACAACGAAAACCAATTAACGATTCTAAATAAACAAAATCCAAAATCAAAGCCAGAGTCTAAATATGTATAAAGAATACCAACCAAATCAACAAAACCGATCCAAGAAAATACACAAATCCGATAATGAAAGCCAATATAAATCCATTCAACCTTAACCAAATCACAAAGCAAATAACAAACAACCGAAATCGAAAGCAGGTAGTCGAATAAGCTACGAAATAGAAACAATTTAAGTGTATAGGTACCGTATGCACTATAAGTTGACGCACGGCTCAACGGCGGGAGTTAAGTAAATATCAGGAAACATTTCGTTACCGCGTTTTAAAACCTAGTAACGACATCTAGCGGAATCAATTTAAACTATGTATACGTTAGTTAATAAGAACTCTCAAAAATATTTTTCTTATAATTTTGCACAATTTTCGATTTACCGATTCATTCATAACCACATATAAGAACTGTATTCATTTCCGTTCAATAAATATTACTTAGGCTTATTAATAAGGCTTACTAAGAACTGTTTCTACCATTGTTAAGTAATAATTAAGAGTGAAAGCGTGACAGGTGGTGATAGTATTTCTGATCCACTTATAATCACGCCTGTAACCCTTGCGGGGTAGGCAGAGCATCAACGGATTACTTAATATCGTCTGCGAGGTTATCGCCTATTCTGTGAATTACGATGCACCAAAACGTTTGAAGAAAATCAGCTGGTGAATTTTATGTTTTTTATCGCTCTCTTCCCGGTCCTGCGTGGAAAAATACAGATCCATACATTTTTTATCTTAATTTTGGTAAAAAGACATAATAATCCAGATATTCTGACCTTCTGTGTTCGTCCATCGTACCGTCGTCCGTCTTGTAGAATCACGGTGGCGCCACCTAGCTGAATTTAATTTTGCAACATATTCGATTTTCCCACGGGAATGATATGTTTTTCCGTTGAAAAAAGTAGCCTATGTC
Organism: Parnassius orleans; assembly: GCA_029286625.1. Classification (NCBI taxonomy): domain Eukaryota; kingdom Metazoa; phylum Arthropoda; class Insecta; order Lepidoptera; family Papilionidae; genus Parnassius; species Parnassius orleans. The sequence continues at coordinate 44,883 of JAGSMP010000809.1, read as the reverse complement.
ACTCTACAGCCACCGAACTATCCCCATACAAAATCATGCCATGCCGACGCTCTGTTGCGATGTGAAAGAAGGACAAACTTGTGCAACATATTCGATTTTCCACACGGGAATGAGATGTTTTCAGCGGAAAAAGTAGCCTATGTCACTCTACAGTCACCGAACTATCCCCATACAAAATCATGCCATGCCGTCGCTCTGTTGCGACGTGAAAGAAGGACAAACAAACAAACAAACAAACACACACACACATTGCATTTATATTAGTATGGATTAGGTGGAAGGCAATGAACTCGTGGTAGGACTTCCTTTTCTGCCTCTTACCCATTTATGCTGACAAGCATTAGTATTTGCACTGCTTTGTCCCGATCTGAAGGGTATGGAAATCCCATATAATTTAGGCTGTGAAGCATTCCATCTTAGTTCAATAGTTAGTTCTAAGGCAATAAATTCGCTATCAGCTCTGATGACAGCAAATATGTTGCCTTCTTTTTTGAAGTTTTTGTAAGTGGCTACTGTTGCCCGTGGGCTTCAATAGCCACTTACCACCAGGTGGATTGTAGTTTCGTTTATCACTTCACTTATATAAAAAATCTTAATACTTATTTTTAATTGTAGACATTTTGTAACTTATTACCTGATAGCCTGCCTGAGAGTATTTGAATATTACTTCGCATTTCAGTATTAAAATAGTGGGTAATGAAAAGACTACCTCGGATAATATCGAAAATACGTGATTTCTGAAACAGCCAGATATGCGTTTGGAAATCGGGCAGGTGCCTTCTCATACCGGTAAAACTCCAGAAGTACCCTTCAGCGTCAACAAGGAGTCACAAAGTCTCCATATGGAACGCGACTGCGGCCCGATACTGCCACGAGTAAATTTAGCCTATTCTGAAGTAGTTACGAACACCCAAGCCCCGCAAAGCTACCATGATAGTTCGAGACTACGTCAATTATCATCCCTTATGAGTGTAAGTGGTTCTATACAAGTTCAAGTGACAAATGAGCATTTAGGCCTTCCGATGAAATAGATATCGTTGCTTGTAGAGATCTATATCAATACTTGTTAAGAGATACTTTGTCACCACTGAGGCTGAGGACTAAGAATGTCTTGTTACCAGAAAAATGGTTCTCTGATTCTGGTTACTTAGTATACGGAACACTAATTAAAGTATTCAGTCATGGCTATTACAAGAAAGACTTATGTCAATGGACAGCTCACAGTTTAATGATAATAAAGAAAGCAGGAAAAACATTGAAGGTTATGATTATTAACTGCAATTATATTTTTCGCTCTTCTAGATTCGTAGGAAGGTTTGAATTTCTAAGTCCTATGGTAATGATTAAAGACATAGAACTGATAAAGAAGATAACAGTGAAAGATTTTGAACACTTTCTGGACCATCGCTCTCTTGTTAACGAGAATGTTGATCCTTTCTTTGGAAGGAATCTGTTCTCATTGAAAGGTATAGTAATTATAATAGCCAATCTATATATAAAATCAATTTTCATTTACAATTATTTATTCTATTGACCATATTAATATTTTCTGTAATTACTATAACTGGATATCCTTTTTTTTTGTCAACATTAACTATGAAATAATCTTCTATTATTGACTTTTGAAATGTACCGCTCAATAATAAACTGTTTGAAATAACGTATGAAACTTTTATGGATGCCATACACGATCCACTTTACCGTCAAGTTTGTGGCACGCTTAAAGCGGCGTCCAGTTTGTAGTGCATCCATATGGACCACTTACGATCATGTTCGCCGTTAAATTTGCATGATGCCGCAACAGTTGAACCATGGCGTCTCTCGCTTATCGCTCCGACTAACGTCATGCATACTTGACTGCTCATACACACATTCAAATTTACATGACGCTGCACAATTGATCAAGTCGACAGAATCGAAATTCTATTTTTGCTTCAAGTAGACTTGTCATGTACATTGATATTACACACCGTCAAGTTTACCGGACGCCGCTTGAAGCGCGCTGCAAACTTGACGGTAAACTGGATCGTATATGGCATCCACTATGTTTTCAGTAAGGGATACTTAAAATTCTAAACTCGAAATGCATCATATCGTTTTGTTTATTCGACAAATAGCAGTATCAAATTAAAATACTAATATACATAAGTGTATAAATATACATTGTAAAAAAAATAACCACAGTATTTCATGCATGTTCTTAACTGTAGAATTCTTGTTTTCTTTAAATGGTTAGTAGTTTTCTCTCTTATGTTACTTTCATAAGGTCTTGTAACCTTATAGCTGAGAATTTATCATTGAAAACTTTAATATGAAACGACACAGTTAAAAATATGCACGATGACTATTAAGCCAGGTGTCTGTTTAGCAGGCTTTGTCTGTAATATTGCTGCTGTGAAGTAACTATTTTCCTTTGTAATAGGCGAAGAATGGAAAGATATGCGATCAACATTAAGCCCTGCATTCACGAGCTCCAAGATGCGTTTGATGGTTCCATTTATGGTTGAAGTCGGGAAGCAAATGATAAAATCACTTCAGAAAGAGATTCAGAGTTCTTCAGGTATTTAATAGCCACTTTTTACTTATTATAAGCTAATTCTTGATAAAAACATATAATCATTACAACCAACAGTAAAACAGGCTTCCCAAGGAACGCCACATAGCACGATCCTAAGCCTGTATCTCTTACCAGTTCATCACAAACTAGTGGGGGCCTTGATCTTCGCCTACCGGTACGAGACTGCTACTGGGGAACCTTTCTTTCTAATATGTTGTCGGTTCTTAGAGCGACCTTGAGCTACCTCTAATTCCTCATAAGGACCACGTGTCAGATCCATATGTCATCGCTGGAAATATGCACTAGTTGAACAATCTTGTTTTTAATTTTGAGGTATACGTGACAAAAAGGTATGTCGTAATCTTCCGACCGCCGTCCAGCTGAGTTAAATCCGTAAAATTACCTCTCAGTCTAAGTTGGACTCACCTAGTTGACATAATGATTTCTTATATTTACGCGAACCCTACACATTAAATGAAACTAATTTTACGGATTTTATCACGTTTAATTTTGATATTTTAATTACCGACGTTCTGGGTGCTTACAAAACCATGGTCCCTCCGTGACTATGAAAATAATTAAAATAAAACGTGATAAAATCCGTAAAATGAATTAATTATAGACATAGACATGCATTTATTCAGCAACTTACACTCATACAGTTTTGACACAGAAAATAAAATGATACATATTTAACAGATATTTTTTTAACAGACATAAAATTATACGATTGCTTGGTGATGTGATGCTGAAAGGGCACTGACTCAACATAATGCTATCGCAGAATTGCGGTAGCGTTGGTTTCAGCAATGCCCATTGAGTTTGGACTCGCCGAGGATAGTGTGTACGCTTTATTTATATTTTCGAGAAAGATGTTATCAAAATAATAGAATAAAATAATGGAAATGAAATATAATAAATAAAAACTGAAATAAATAAATGAAATAAAATAAGTTTCACTTACACATTTGGACAATTTGTCCTAAGCAAACATACTTATCAACTACTTATCATTAAGGTCATCATCGATGTAACTCTAGATTGTTTATCACTGCCTTGGCTTAAAGTATATTCCATATCATTTCTATTTTCAATACTCACTAATCTCTTTTCTCGCACACTCTCGTTGAGATTGAAGGTAAGACAAATGCTGGTCAACTATTCCTTCCTATGCTGTACACATTTTGAAAAATAAATGTATACAGCATAGGAATTTTTTCATTTTGCAGTCACATTAAAACAAAGACTACAGATTAAATGAAACTAATTTTTACGGACTATATCGCGTTTAATTTTGAAAAAAATTAAACGCGATATATCCATAAAATTAGTTTCATTAATGTGTAATCTTCATATAATATAAAACATTAAGACTACAGATGCGTGGTCACCTCTGAGTAAAATGGAATGACTCACAACCTTTTGTTTTATAGGAAAGGATGCAAACGAGCAATGCTCAACTGATGGTAGTGACTACCGCCGCCCATAAACAACTGCAACACCAGAATTTCAGATGCGTTGCCGGCCTTTGAAGAAATACATTATTTTCTTGAAGGTCCCTAAGTCGTATCGGTCCGGAAAAATCGCTGGTGGTAATCGATTCCACAAGGAAGTTGTGCGAGAAAACTTCTTCTAAATCTCACGGTGGTGGACCATCAATCATCCAAATGGTATGGATGGTATCGTGAGTTTTGTCGCGATGTGCGATGGTGAAATTGAGCGGCTGGAATTAGTCCGAACAATTCCTCAGAGCACTCCCGAGGTAGATGCGATAAAATACGCAAAGAAATGCATCATCTCGTCTCATCATTTAGTGTACTTGACCTAGGGTAAAATGGATTCAAAATGCTTTTCCAAACATATCGATACAGTAGTGGCGAAAGCATAAAATTTAGGTTTTGGTTTACGGTCAGTAAGCCCTTTTCAGACATTGGATGTTTGAGTACTACACTTTGCATATGTCAGAAGTATTCTGGAGTATAGTAGCATAATATGGAATCCTCAATATGACGTATATTCAAAGTTGGAGAATATTCAGCTAAAATTTTTCACCTACACTTTCGATTTTCTCGCCGCTTTCAGATGATAGCGAGTCTAGTCTCCACTACAATTATAGCCACTTCAAAGTAGACAGACCTTAATTGATATGTCCTTTCTACATGGCATATGTAATAACTACATAGACTGTTGGAATTAGCGTTACAAATTGTATGTTTTAATGTTCCAAATATACGAACTAGACATATGACACTTTTGCTACTGCAAAGAACTAACTATGCTCAAAATTCGATTGTCAATAGGCTACAGAATTTATATTAAAACATTTAATTCAATTGATATCTTTCACTCTAGTAAAACTTCATTCAAAAGTGAGTTGTAAAATTACTTTAAAGAATATGTCAAATTATAAACTAATCTATAAATTTAAATAGTAAATAGCAGTAGTAATATAAATGCAGGAAAGTTTTTATAGCAGGTATTAATTGGATACATAAATATACACTAAATTTAGATACATCATGTTTATATTTATTACATTTATCTATTTATTTTAAAATATCGTTATTTAATTCCTTTGTATTACGTTCACATACACACATTCACTCACTCTCACATACACACAAACATACACACTCTTCACTTAAACAAATTTCGAGGCTTTGTTTACCTTTAGATTCCCGGTCAGCAGCCGAATCAATAGTCCAGCTCCTTGCGATTTTCCTTTCGTTTCGATTTCGATTTAATTGAACTTAAAATTAAATTTAAAATTAAATTTAAATTTAAATTTTAAAATTAATATGGATTAAAGTTTAAAACTTTAAAAGTGAAGGTACGGCCTTACGTTTCGTTTCGATAATCAGTGAAACTCTTTCAAAATTTCAGTAGTTCGCGCCGCGTGTTCTTTAAATCACTCACCCAGTAATATATTGACATCACTTTTTAGCTCTGTGAACTTGGAACGAACTAAAAAAATAAAATAAAATATGATACATATTCTACAAACAACGCAGACGATCGTAATACCGTTTATTCGTTTGTAGTCCTAAAAATCTTCTGATAATTACTAAAAGTTGTAATTTTTCATGAAATATGATAATTTTCGAAAAATCTTGATTACCAATGCATTAAGAATCGTTTGTAGTTCATCGTTTTAATGAAAGTTTTCTTTCAAATCTAAATTTAAGTAGGCACAATCAAAAAAAAAAACGAAAACAGGGTTTTATTAATTTAAAAAAATATATTGCACCTCAAAATTTTCTTTGACATAAAACAGGACATTTATTTTTCTTCAATTCTTTTGTCGTTATTTTCTTTATGACAGACTTGTTGCTGAGAACCATCATGTATTTCCATTGGCCTGATTGTCTTCTTCCAATAGTTCAGTAAAGGTCTATATCAAGTAATTTTATGTGTTCAATTTATGTGCGGTATATTGTGTTAAATCCATATAATATTATAAATCGAAAGTGTGTTTGTTTGTTTGTTTGTTTGTTTGTTTGTCCTTCTTTCACGTCGCAACAGAGCGTCGGCATGGCATGATTTTTGTATGGGGATAGTTCGGTGACTGTAGAGTGACATAGGCTACTTTTTCCGCGGAATAACATCTCATTCCGTGTGGAAAATCGAATATGTGCACAAGTTTGTCCTTCTTTCACGTCGCAACAGAGCGTCGGCATGGCATGATTATTTGTATGATAGTTCGGTGGCTGTAGAGTGACATAGGCTACTTTTCAACGGAAAAACATATCATTCCTGTGGGAAAATCGAATATGTTGCAAAATTAAATTCAGCCAGGGTGGCGCCACCGTGATTCTACAAGACGGACGACGGTACGATGGACGAACACAGAAGGTCAGAATATCTGGATTATTATGTCTTTTTGCAAAATTAAGATAAAAATGTATGGATCTGTATTTTTCCACGCAGGACCGGGAAGGCGATAAAAACATAAAATTCACCAGCTGATTTTCGTCAAACGTTTGGTGCATCGTAATTCACAGAATAGGCGATAACCTCGCAGACGATATTAAGTAATCCTGATGCTCTGCTCACCAAGGGTTACAGGCGTGATTATAGTATGGATCAGAAATACTATCACCACCTGTCACGCTTTCACCCTTTAACTACTTAACAATGGTAGAAATTAGTTCCAGCTTAATAAGCCTTAGTAATATTTATTGAACGGAAATGAATACAGTTCTTATATGTGGTTATGAATGAATCAGTATTACAATAAGAAAAATTGTGCAAAATTATAAGAAAAATATTTTTTGAGTTCTTATTAACTAACGTATACATAGTTTAAATTGATTCCGCTAGATGTCGTTACTAGGTTTTAAAACGCGGTAACGAAATGTTTCTGATATTTACTTAACCCCGTTGAGCCGTGCGTCAACTTATAGTGCATACCGTACCTATACACTTAAATTGTTTCTATTTCGTAGCTTATTCGACTACCTGCTTTGATTTCGGTTTGTTTTGCTTATTGATTTGGTAAAGGTTGAATGGATTTATATTGGCTTTCATTTTCGGTTGTGTATTTTGGATCGGTTTTGTTGATTTAGATGGTATTCCTTTATACATATTTAGGCTATGATTGATTTTGGATTTTGTTTATTTAGAATCGTTAATTGGTTTTCGTTGTTTTAGGTTGTTTAACAATATTTCAAAGGAATATTAATAGTATAGATAGTGTATACAGTACCTATACACTTACTTCTTTTCGTTGGTTATATTTATATTGACTGCTTTCGATTTCAGTTTTCTGCGATTTGTTTTGTGATTTGGTTTGAAGTTGATTCGATTTTTTTGGCTATCGTTTTCGGATTCGTGTTGTGTCTTGAATTGGTTTTGTTAAGAAAATTATTTGAAAAAGAAAATTTATTCCTTTTAGATATTTTGGATTGCTTTTAAAAAATATTTAAAATTTAATTCCTTTAGGTATTTTAACGTTTTTTATAAATAGGTTTTTCTTACTTCATAATGCCTCGCAAACTTAAGTCCAGCCTTTCAAGGTATCTTCTCAAAGTCAAGCGAAAGATTAGCTCGATCGCTAGAATCTTTAGAAGATGCTGAACTGAAGAAGGCAGAACAAGCAGAGCGTCAGGCTGCTTTAGAGCATCTGAGACACCTTCTCCAACGTCAGCAAAGGCGTCTTGAACAGACAGAGCGTCAGGCTGCTTTGAGCTTCCAAACACCTTCTCAAAGTCAGGAAAGGCGTCTTGAACAGGCAAAGCGTCAGTCTACTTTAAAACTACTCAAACACCTGATCAAAGTCAGCAAAGGCTATTCGAACAAGCGGAATGTCAGGCCGCCTTGAGCCGAAACGCCGATGAAACTCAACACAGACTCATTGAGCAAGCTGAACGTCAATCTACTATAAGGGCATCTGAAACACCAGAACAGAACACAGCGCGAAGAGATGCAAATGCACAGCTCAAGCTGAACGTCGACAAAATTTTAAAGAAACAATTGGTCGGTTTTTAATGACGCAGCATTCAATTATGATCCGTTGATTGATTATAAAAATCACAGGTTAGTTGTTATCGGAATGATTGACAAGGCGTGTCGATTTTGCAGCGCTTTAAAATGGAAAGATGAGATGACCGCGCATGTGCTGTTCCAATAGCAAATGTCTCTTCCGTTACTTGGGGAACCAGAAGAACCTGAAACTCTCTTTTATATGATGCTAATGAGTCACGGCGCTTTTAAACAGGATCCGGAAATATAACTCATGCTTTCAAATGACGTCCTTCGGGTTGACCGGGAAATAATAATGCCGGGATTTTCCTACATTTATGGTGCAAGGCTAATTTATCTGTTCAGGAAAGAGCTAAGGGTCTGGTAACTCACCGGTCTCCGCCTGACTGCCTCACGCTGCTGGGGCTCGGCGAGCTGGCTGGCTGATTAGGTGACTCGAGAGGGATATAACCTGTCTCCGAATAGAATAGTCCATAGGTCACTGGCAGTATCTTCAGGAATTATTTAGTACTCGTTGTAAAATAAAAGGGACACACACAATAATTTTCGAAGAAAAGTTCTTAACGTTTCGGCGTACGGCGCGCATCACTCCGCCGTTCGGCCAATCAGACGCAAGCGGGCTTCTCGCGTAAAGGATTGTTACCAGACCAAGAATTCAATAAATCCCTATTAATTTAGTAATTGTTGCCACTCAGTTTATAAGAAAATAAATATATAGACAATAAATATTAATTTAAAAATATATGGTTCCAGTACGGAACATGCCGCTCACCTTAAAAGACGTGAGGCTTTTAACAAGTTTAAACACAACGTAAAAGTATTGAAAAGAAAACATTGTTAAACTAACTGAATAAATAAAATAGGAAACTAAAGAGTTAAATATGGAGTTATCAGTTAACATAAATTATGAACTAGGTTGGACATTCGTAATTCACTTTATTCCAATGGAAGAGGCAAATTTTACGACTGGACGCTTAACAAATTTGTTTCCTATTTGTAGAGTTACTACATGAGGTACTATCAGTGCCCGGATGCAATGCGTGAACTCGAGCGAGTCTCCATTGTAAGGGAGGAGATTATCTTCTCGCAGCACAACAATGCTACCTTCACGAATGGGAGTACCCCGATCCGAAAACCATTTGTTAAATTGTTGAATTTCATGAAACTCTCATGACTCAGCGCTTCCAAAGTGTTGAACATTCTGTTGTATCCAGCGCCACCTAGTAAGCCTACTGGCATTCGTATCAGTTAGACAAATATCCGGGATAGCAGTAAGAGGTCCACCTATTAAAAATGAGAAGGTGTTGGGGCAGGGATCGATAGGATCTGCACTTAACACACAAAGTGAGCGCGAATTCAACACTGCCTCGATCTGACACAACAATGTATGCATTTCATCATAAGTCAGGTATTCGTACCTATTACGCGGTAAAAGTGGTGTTTAAAGCTTTTAACCCTGCTTCAAACAATCCACCGAAATGTGACGCATATGGGGTTGGAAATGCCATGTAATGCCTTGTTGTAAGGTTTTGTTATGAAGATGACTCTGGACTGCGTCATCCCGTAAATTGATATAAACCCTTAAGATAGTTGTCACAGCCGGTAAAATTTTGCCGCAGTCTGAGTAAATGTCGGTACAAAGGCCTCTGCGAGACGTAAAACGTCGTAACGCTGCCAGAAATGCTTCTGTAGACAATTCGGATACTATTTCTAGATGAATCGCTTTAACACTCCATACATACAAACACTGCGACATAACATTTAACCACCGCGTTTCGCACCTCATTAGCGCGCACGTAAAATGGACCAGCAAAGTCTACCGCTGTTTTGAGAAACGGACGTTCCGGCTTCAATCACTGCCGGCAACGGCATAAGCGTGGTTGGGGATGCACAGGACGCGCACGAAAACAACGAACACACCGATGCAGACGTTGTCTAATGTCACGACTTGAAATGATCCAGTATTTCTGTAAGTTGATACTGAATAAATTGCGGACCTGCGTAGAAGTGAGTTATATGGGCGTCGTCAATTAATAAGATTAAGGGATGTTTTTGGGTAATATCATTTGATGTTTGGACTCAAATGGCAGAAGCGATTTATGTAGCCGTCCACCCACGTAAGATTTGATCTTCATCGATAAATGGATTTAATTTTCTAAGTTGGTTAGAAGGAACCTTCCTTGTGAAAGATAATTAATCTCGTCATGAAAACTGTAATGTTGAACCTGGCGAATAAGTCTTTTAAGACAGAATCTATATTCAGAAACAGTGATATGTTGCGAATATGTATATTTTGGTTTTAATTTGTCCACTTTATGTTTTAATATATTATAAAACGAAATACAAACGCTGTAACACTAATAAGTTTCCTTAATTAAGAAAATTTAGGTATGATTTCGACATCAAGAAGTGTGTATTGCTACGCGAGCCATCGCTACAGGTAGGTTACGTTTTTCGTCGTTCGTTTTAAAATTATTCCTTGAACAGGCCACTGGGACTCTGTCTGAGAAAGCCAGGGCGGACCGAAAACCACACGGTATTATTTTAGTGAATATTAATGGTAACATTCCGCGTGATGGTGTATCTGCCGGGTTGTCAGCAGGGCACATGTCTCCACTGAGCAGTAGGAATTATAGACAAAATCTCGCTTGTCCTATTCGAAATAAACGTCTTCCATTCGTAAGGTGGTGAGCAAGCCGCCAAAACGACGGAAGAATCACACAGGCATATATATCTTCGTCCTTTATGTGATCATATGCTCGTTTAACCTTGACTATAAGATGGGCTAATAATAAAGCTGCCATAAGCTCCAAGCGAGAATGGACAAACAAGGTGAAATGGTTGCAACTCGTGTTTTCGCCAGTAACAAATATGATTTAATTATACCGTTTTCTATACGACGGACATATACACATGCAGCGTAGGCCTTCTCCGAGGCATCGGAAAACCCGTGAAGTTGAATAATACTTTCGCGATGAGTAGGAAATATGTATCTTGGTATGGTGATGTCGGATAAGGACATCAAATCCTGAATGAAGCTATTCCAAGCATTGATAATTTCAATAGGGGGAGGAGCATCCAAATCGACCCCGAAATCACAACAACTGCATTAAATGTTTTGCGTATACGGTGACCGGGGATAGCCATCCCATAGGATCGTAGATCCTTGCAATCTGTGAGAGAATAGCTCTCTTAGTCACATTTTGTATAGAAACTGAAACACTAAAACTAAATTGATCAGACTGTGGATCCCACTGGAGACCCAAGACCTTCGTCTTCGTATCCCACCATGGGTGCAACTGGAATTAGTTCCGCTCACCGTGAGAAATTGGTGATTGTACCGCCGCAGTATCGCAGGCGAGTTACTGTGCCATTTTCGGAGTTCGAAGCCTGCTGTTTGACAAATACCTATCAGCTCTTGTTGAAGGACAAGAGCCTCAGCCTGGTCATTTGCGCCACTGACAATATCGTCGACAAAGACCTGGTCTCGAAGTACCCGAGAAGCTCGAGGAATTCAGCCTCATCAAGAGCGAGCTGTTTTATAACCCGAAAGCAGCGAGGGAGAAGAGCTAATCCCAAACGTCACGGTACGAAGACGATATTCACGTAATAAATTATGTGGTGAAGTGCGCCACAGAATGCGCTGGTAGTCCTATCAGACTCTTGAACCAAAATGTTCCGATACATTTGTTTTATATCGGCTGTAAGCGCGATACAATGTGTACAAATTTTAGAACAACCTCAATAATATCCTTATGCATCTTAGGACCCGTTAAAAGAATATCGTTGAAAATGCCGTTTGAACTTTTACATCCAGCATCAAAGACTACGCGAGTCTTGGTCGTCTCACTAGCCTCTTTAACCACGCAATGGTGGGGAATGTAATAGTCGTCCCATCATTGGGAGGACTATCAACCAGCTCCATGTGGTTGAGATCCATATACTCTTGAAGGCACAGTGATATTCGCCCTTAAGGACAGGTTTCGCTCTAATCGAGCTTCAAGTTTTAAAAGTCTAGAACGCGCAATATCCCGCGACTCACCAAGAGGTGGTGCATCGGGTTTAAACGGCAGAGCAACCACGTAACGACCTGTTTCGTCACGAGATATGTGTATGTAAATATAGACTCACATAAACTTTCCTCAGGAGTGAAGGTTTTCTCTTCCTTCTGTAAAGATTCTAACTCCCAGAACCTACGGAGGTCAATGTCATCGAGAATGAGCTAAGACACACCTGGATGGGAGGTGGTATTCGATTCGAATTCGAGGTTGCCCAACAATAAATAACCAAAGATACTATTTATAGCTATCGGTGAACCGGACTCCCCTTAATTACGTTGTTAATAATACATGGGATAGTATATCCGCTCCTAGCAGCATATCAACGGGCTGCGGTAAATGAAAATTAGGATCAGCCAGTTTTAAATTTTTTATATGTGACCACCCCGTATGCGGTAAGGGCACGCTAGGCGTGCGTGAAATAAGTTTCGGCAAAATTAATGCTTCAACCAGAATCGAAGGTTGATCCATTCCTATGGGACTCATGCATACTGTAACTACACCCTTAGGGTATACTGGCTTATTTTCCCCAATACCTAATACGGGTATACTGGCACTTCGCCGTTTTAAACCTAACTGATTTGTACACGATTCAGTTATAAATGAAGCCTGGCTACCCGTGTCGATTATACATCGGATCGTAGACCGCTTTTGTTTGTTTATGTATACATCGACGAGCGCCGTAGATAAGTACAGTTTTAGCACACATCAGTACGCATTGGACAGCGCGCGCGCATCAGAATCAGGCGTAGAATTCATCGACGTCGTCATTGCTACCAGTATCATCTGATTCTCGCTCGACTACGTGATCCGCGGGAGAGGTGAAATAGAACTATCCTCTACAATTACCGGTAGCGCTTGAGATTCAAAATGAATCAAACTATGACGACGCCTATGACACGCACGACAAACATAAATGGACTTGCAATTTTTAACATCGTGCCCCAAATTCAGGCAATTAAAACAAACATTTTACCCTTGAGAAAGGTGTACCTATCTCTAGGAGATAAGTTTAAAAATTCAGGACATTTAGTCAACGAATGTTGAGCTTCATTTCACGCAATGCTTAACCTTATTTTCTTGCCACACGTGCGAGAATCGTTTGAACAGTTCGTCGAAGTCACCTTGGTCGCGAGTACCCGACGCGCCGTGCTGTCGCCGACGTCGACGCGCACTCTCGTAGGGTTCGACGACGCATAAGTTTTTAAACTGCCCGCATTCGGAAAACTGACAAGCCGAAACTTCCCGCTCAATGAATTTTATAAGACCGTCTGCTTGTGGAATATCTGATGGCTGCCAAGATAATTCAAAACGTTTACGAATGCTAATTGGTATTTTACGTAATAAAATACTGAACAATAAAAATTCCATTCCACTACAGGAAAACCCATAGCTTCTAATGCCTTTATATTTTCTTGGTAGATATGCAGAAGATTACGTAACGAAATAATCGACCTTTCAGAACAACATTCAATATCCAAAATACGATCAATATTGGAGACGCGATTGAACGCTTATTGTCATAACGTGATTAAAGTGAGCCATGCCATTTGATAATTGTCGTCGGAAACAGGAATCGACTTAATTAGATTGTATGGTTCATTTTTCAGGGTCAACAATAAGTACCTAAATTTTTCTGCATTCGTGTAAGCATCATTGATGTGTACCAACGCACTGAATAAATCGAAATACGATCGCCAATCGGTTGAATCGCCGGAAAATGACGGTAATGGCAAAGTGGGTAACTTGTTAAGCGTACATATTTGAGGTTGATGAAATTCTCTAATAGTACTTTCATGAAGCATGCGACTTGTGCGCCTATTCTCTCTTCTAAACCTTTTATCTTGTTTACATGGGAAATAATTGCAGTAATAGTCATTAAATTGTTTACGAATGGCCAACTGTTCCTCTTTGTCAAAATTCTTTTGTTTCAAATAAGATTTTTCTATCTTTGATTGAATTTTACTAAATTTACGTTGTTGGAAACGATATCTTTGAACGCGCAATAAATTCATCTCTGTTAGAATCTACAATTTCTAAAGTACGCTTTACCTCTTCTAAAACGATATCGCGTTCGAAAATATCGTGGGAATGCAACGATGATTCCGACATGTTGTATTGTAAAAGGTAATGAAATGAAATATGAAACTAATGTAATTAACGAGTGGCAACAAACCCGAACAATAAAGAAAAATGCGGCTCGAATGATCAAAAATTATGTTCAGGAAAGAGCTAAGGGTCTGGTAACTCACCGGTCTCCGCCTTAGACTGCCTCACGCTGCTGGGGCTCGGCGAGCTGGCTGGCTGATTAGGTGACTCGAAGGATATAACCTGTCTCTCCGAATAGAATAGTCCATAGGTCACTGGCACAGTATCTTCGGGAATTGTTAGTACTGTTGTAAAATAAAAGGGACACACACAATAATTTTCGAAAGAGAAAAGTTCTTGACGTTTCGGCGTACGGCGCAAGTCACTCCGCCGTTCGGCCAATCAGACGCAAGCGCGGCTTCTTGCGTAAAAGGATTGTTACCAGACCAAGAATTCAATAAATCCTTATTAATTTAGTAATTGTTGCCACCGAAAGTTTATAAGAAAATAAATATATAGACAATAAATATTAATTTAAAAATATGGTTCCAGTACGGAACATTTATCATAAAATAGGTTCACTTTTTCCAGCTGAAAACGAACAGCATAAATTTTACAAGTATATTTTATGGGTGACGAAGAAATTGAGGTAGACGTCGCTGTCAATTTATCCAGGAGTTGAGAGACACAGTGTTCAAAATTCAAAGATTCTTGCATGAACGTAACATTTTAGTCAAAACATTTAAAACTGCTTTAGAAAACCTACCTGAAGAGGATTATAAATTCGTCATTCACGCAGATCGGACCCCTCGAGGGGCATGAAAGGCGCTACAATGCACCTTTGATAAACGAAATAGCAGCCGTAATTAGTGGTGATCAATTTTCTTCCCGAGACATTGTCTTGCGAGCACGTGATGATACGTTGCAACGGGTAGCCGATACACACAAGTTTTATGACGCTCTGCAATACCCATTGATTTACAGCAAAGGACAAGAGGTTATCATTTTCAAATTCCACACATTAACCTGGTCACAAGGAGCCATCGAACAAAAAGTATCATGTATGGATTTTTATGCGTCATATGATGTTGCGAGAAAATGATTTTAACCTCTTAGCCCGGTGTAGACAATTATTTCATCAATTTTTGGTAGACATGTATGTGAAGGTAGAAAGTGAACGTCTCCGTTATATATCATTAAATTAAAAGCTGCGTTGAGAATTATATACATTTACAAGATGCAGTTTCTAGCGACGCTTATGTAAACCCCAGAGATTTAGGTAAAATGGTAATTCTGCCCTCATCATTCGTTAACAGTCCCCGTTACCTACATGAGTACACACAAGACGCATTCGCCTATTTATGAACTTACGGAAGACTTGATCTTTTGTTACTTTTACTTGCAATCCCACATGAAAATAAATAACCGAGGAGCTAATGCCGGGCCAAAAAGTACTGACAGACACGATTTAGTTGCTAGAGTATTGAGATTAAAAGTACAAAATTAATGTATATAATTAACAAAGGAAAATTTTCGGAGGTGCAGTGCTTCATGTATTCAATTGGATGGCAAAAAGAGGATTACCGCATGCCCACATTCTAATATGGCTTAAGAGAAGTTGCAGCCCAGGCAAATAGACGACATAATAAGCGCCGAGATTCCGGATCCTGAGCAAGATAAAGAATTGTATGATACCATCGTCCGAAATATGATTCACGGTCCATGTGGAGCACGAAATTCAATATCGCCATGTATGAAAGAAGAAAATGTACAAAGAAATTCCTAAACACCTATTAAAAGAAACAGTGCACAATGACAATGGCTACCCTTTATACAGACGCAGAGCTCCCGAAGATGGTGGCAGGAAAGTTACAATCAAATTTCGCTCTGGAGCGTTCGCAACCTTAGATAACAGCTGGATTGTCCCGTATTCGCCCATTCTATGTAAAATGTTTAATGCCCACATTAATGTAGAAGCATGTAGCTCTGTCCGCGCAATCAAGTATATCTGTAAGTACATAAATAAAGGAAGCGACCAAGCAATATTTAATCTCAGGAGTGAAGGTGAGGCAAATCCGTTAATGAAGTACAGACCTTTCAAGCAGGGCGTTATGTCAGCAGTAACGAGGCAGCGTGGCGTCTCCTTGGCTTCCCTTTACGAGGCACCCAACAGTTACTCACCTTGCTGTGCACTTAGAAAATGGAGAGCGTGTATATTTCACCGAAAGAAATTTCAAGAAAGAATTGCATCACCGCCAAAACTACACTAACAGCCTTCTTTCAACTTTGTCAAACCGACCTTTGCAAAAGTTGTTATATTCTGAAGTCCCCCGCTATTATACTTGGAACACATCTAGGAAGGAGTGGAAACGCCGTATTCAAGGCGCGCCTGTTGCAAATTGGCCCGGTGTAAAGTCATCAGATGCCCTTGGTCGTGTGTATACCGTCCATGTAACTAATTTTGAATGTTTCTGTTTACGATTGCTGCTGCACCATGTTCGGGGTCCTACAGGATATAAAGACCTTAAAACTGTCAACGGTCAGGAATGCGCAACTTATAGAGAAGCATGTGAAGCTCTGCATCTTTTAGAAAACGATAATCACTGGGATAAAACCATGGAGGAAGCTGTGCAGTGCCAGTCACCAGCTAAAATTAGGATCTTTATGCAACTCTCATATCATCTTGCGGGCTATCTTATGCACATAAATTGTGGGACATTCTGTTTTAAACCTCCTCTAAATCTATCCCAGGAAGAATCCGATCTGCAACTTTAGCAAAAATAGTGCACGAGATATAATGCTACGACAATGCAAACTTTTAGTGTGAGACGAAAGTACAATGTTGCATAAAAAGCTGTAGAAACACTAAATCGAACGCTCCAGGATTTGCGCAGAAATACCGATGCAATGGGAGGAATGGTGGTTTTACTGGCTGGTGACTTTCACCAAACTTTACCTGTCATTCAAAAGGGCATACCTGCAGATGAAATTAAAGCATGCCTCAAGTCATCTATTTTATGGAACAAGGTGACAAAATTCAGTTTAACTACGAATATGAGAGTGCATTTGTATAATGATACCAATGCTGGAAACTATGCTGACACACTATTAAAATTGGTAATGGGCAGTTGGCAACGGATGCTAAGGGCTGCGTTAAATTGACGAGAGATTTTTGTAATTTAGTACAGAGTCATTCCGAATTAATTGCGAGCGTTTATTCAGATTTAACGAACAACATGCATGAAGACAAATGGTTATGTGAAAGGGCGATTCAAGCACCAAAAATGAGAGCGTTAACAAAATAAATTCAGATATACTAAGCGAAGTAGCAGGAGAAATAACAGAGTATTTGTCAGTAGACACAGTTATGGACACAGAACAGAGCACATCACATCCCGTAGAGTTTCTAAATTCTCTAGAGTTGTCAGGTGTGCCCTCACATGCCTCAATTAAAATTAGGCGTCCCAGTCATGCTAATGCGAAATTTAGATGCTCCTCGGTTATGTAACGGGACAAGGCTGTGTGACACATCTTGGACGGAACATAATCGGTGCTACAATTGACAGGCGTAGGAAAAGGTGAAAATGTTATTATACCACGGATCCCTATAATTCCCACAAATCTTCCTTTTCAATTCAAAAGGTTGCAGTTCCTATTAAGCTCAGTTTTGCAATGACAATTAATAAAGCGCAAGGGCAAACGTTACAGGTAGCGGGGTCAACTTAGAAAACCGTGCTTCTCTCATGGTCAGCTGTATGTAGCATGTTCGCGTGTGTCAAATGCCCAGAATCTCCACCTTCTTTCCCCGAATAGAAAAACATATAAGATTGTGTACAGTAGCGTCTGTTCAGTTAGTTTTTTTCCAAAATTCCGCAATCAATTAATCAGAATTCCACAGACCTTCCTTTTCAATTCAAAATTTCCTATTTAGCTCAGTTTCTTTTCAATTCCAAATGATGCACCTCTGACGGACCTATTAAGCTCAGTTTCCTTTCAACTCAAAGGCTGCATCTCTGACGGATCTTTTATTTGGCTCAGTTTTCAATTCAGAAACCTGCATCTCTGACGAATCAATTTAGCTCAGTTTCTTTTCAAAGTCTGCATCCCTGACGGATAATTATGCTCAGTTTCCTTTAATTAAAAAATATCCCATTTCCACTTGGAATAAACAGGCTATTTTCATTAAAGTTGTAAATATTTATTTGAAAATATCCGCTTAGTAAAATAAAATGATGGGTCTTACCTAGTTTGAGCACCACCGCCCTCCCTCAATGGCGTGCACTATCCCCGTCACCACTAATCCCAGCACCACTACTCCCACCACCACTACACTAGGAAAGACACCACCGATGACAATACGACACGGGTTTCGCCTCTACACGAGGCATCATCAGGTGTAGTAGACTCACGGTGGCTGACCGCTAAGTGAGCAGCGAGCCAAAACAGCTGCTATTTATAAGACTTATCGACGCAACCGCTCCCCACTTAAGTAGTGAGCGACCGCGTCATGCGATAGAACATGCGACCAATCACCACCTGACGTACGCAGCCGCCTGCTATTAAATTAACAACAAGCCGCTGCGAAACGCCCGCCTACCTCCAACCACGCAACCAATCGCTAATCACCAGAAGGTGACGAACGACCATATTGTGAGGCTGTCCGTTATTGAGAGCAGGTTTAAAGATGTTTAAGAGAGGTGAGTTAGAAACATTTGTTTGTTCATTCAGTAGTGCAACATTACTATTTTTATTTTTAATATCTCCAACTGTTCCAGCACACACAGTCGCAGCCCTTTATTACAAGTATGTAAAACTTTAAACGAGTGGTCGTTGATTAGGTTGTGTCCAGTGTCCAAGAGATGTTTATCGAAATGGATTTATCGGGATTGCAATTCCTCTACGCGGCTAAATGCTTTTGTAACTTGTCTCGAAGTTGCGACCAGTCTGACCCACTTAAACGGCGTGGCATTCGTCACAAATAAGTTTATAAACACCCGACTTTTGACGAATATCTAACTTATCTTTATTATTACAGATATTCCTAAGAGAATTGTTTGTTTTGAACGCAACGTACAAGCCGCTCTGTCGAAGAGTATTAGCTATTTTTCAGATATGAGCCTAAGTAGGTCAAACTGCTCACATATCGACGAACACTTTGAGGTTGAACCGCACAGAGAATTGCGGACGGCATGCTTTTCTTTCTTTTTAATTAAATTGTTAATGAGATTTTTGAAAAACCATTAGAGACCGCGATTTGATAAATTACGTTAAGCTCTTTAAATAATTTTCTTTACTTAATGGAACAGTAAACAAACGATTAATATAACAATAAAAGCGGCTAATTTATGTTGCCAGGGATGACAGGATGACGCGGGGATGACCGTGTCGGTATGAGTTAGCTTTCGATAAATTTGGAAAACATGCAACGACTCCTTTCTCGTTATTGTTAAGTCGAGGAAATTAAGGTGTATGAAACAAAACTATTTTCGGTTTAATAGCCGTTTCTATCTACAAAAAGAAGGGTTAGCTATGGGGTCCCCTCTAAGTCCTCTTATGGCGGAAATTTTCATGGACAATTTCGAAAAACAACATATAGTTGTCAATCAAAATATCTTATAGTATTATAGATATGTAGACGACATAATTATTTGCTCGACTGGCACAAGAAGACCACAAACATCCAGATGTTTTCTTTAATAGAATAAATAGAGTCCACGATAAAATTAAATTTAGGATTGAATTGGAATAAGATTGTTTCCTTAATTTCCTCGACTTAACAATAACGAGAAAGGAGTCGTTGCATGTTTTCCAAATTTACCGAAAGCCAACTCATACCGACACGGTCATCCCCGCGTCATCGTGTCATCCGTGGCAACATAAATTAGCCGCTTTTATTGTTATATTAATCGTTTGTTTACTAATCCATTAAGTAAAGAAAATTATTTAAAGAGCTTAACGTAATTTATCAAATCGCGGTCTCTAATGGTTTTCAAAAATCTCATTAACAATTTAATTAAAAGAAAGAAAAGCATGCCGTCCGCAATTCTCTGTACGCGGTTCAACCTCAGTGTTCGTCGATATGTGGGCAGTTTGACCTACTTAGGCTCCATATCTGACAAAATAGCTAATACTCTTCGACAGAGCGGCTTTTAAGTTGCATTCAAAACAAACAATTCTCTTAGGAATATCTGTAATAATAAAGATAAGTTATATATTCCTCAAAAGTCGGGTGTTTATAAACTTATTTGTGACGAATGCCACGCCGTTTACGTGGGTCAGACTGGTCGCAACTTCGAGACACGTTACAAAGACCATTTAGCCGCGTACAGGAATTGCAATCCCGATAAATCCCATTTCGCTAAACATCTCTTGGACACTGGACACAACCTAACCAACGACCACTCGTTTAAAGTTTTACATACTTGTAATAAAGGGCTGCGACTGTGTGTGCTGGAACAGTTGGAGATATTAAAAATAAAAATAGTAATGTTGCACTACTGAATGAACAAACAAATGTTTCTAACTCACCTCTTAAACATCTTTAAACCTGCTCTCCAATAACGGACAGCCTCGCAATATGGTCGTTCGTCACCTTCTGGTGATTAGCGATTGGTTGCGGTTGGAGGGTAGGCGGGCGTTCGCAGCGGCTTGTTTTAATTTAATAGCAGGCGGCTGCGTACGTCAGGTGGTGATTGGTCGCATGTTCTATCGCATGACGCGGTCGCTCACTACTTAAGTGGGGAGCGGTTGCGTCGGCAAGTCTTATAAATAGCAGCTGTTTTTGGCTCGCCGCTCACTTAGCGGTCAGCCACCGTAGAGTCCACTACACCTGATGATGCCTCGTAGAGGCGGAACACGTCGTATTGTCATCGGTGGTGTGTCTTTCCTAGTGTAGTGGTGGTGGGAGTAGTGGTGCTGGGATTAGTGGTGACGGATATAGTGCACGCCATTGAGGGAGGCGGGTGGTGCTCTTCAAACTAGGTAAGACATCATTTTATTTTACTAAGCGGATATTTGCAAAGTAAATATTTACAACTTTAATATAATGGATTTCCGCAAAGTAACGCCTGGTTCTATTAATTAGGCTATTTTCATGCTTTCCTATACGCTGCGTTTCAAAACATTTAAATAGGCTGACGAATCAATTTTGCTCAGTTTCCTTTTAATGGCTGCATCTCTGACAAATCTATAAAACTCAGTTTCTTTCAATTCAAAAAGCAATGGATAGTTTATTTCAGTGAACGTGCGGGCGAAGCCGCGGGTAACTGCTAGTTTTATCATAATTTTCGTTGAAATCTTTAATAGTGAATAAAACTAATTTTGCGGATTATATCGCGTTTAATCGACTTATTTTATTAATTCCCGACGTTTCGTGTGCTTTAGCACCCATGCTCACGGGGACTGAGGTGATTGACGTCCCGATGTCAGAGTTAATCCGAGTACCTTCAGCTTTTAATTATTAATTTTGGTTTTGTTTGCCCTATATCGATCTATTAAAACCCGCGTAAAGAACACATAGCTGACGTGAAGCACCAACGTTCCGGGAAGTCTGCAGTTTGTGATCATATCCTAGACGGCCCCGCCATTACATTAGATTTGATAAACCACAAATTCTCGCGAAAGAACATCGATTCCTGCCAAGGATGATACGTGAGGCTATTGAAATTAAAAACATCCTAATTTCAATAGAGGGAGGCTGGTACTACCACCTGCTTGGGATCCTATAATTAATAAAATTAAAAGTAAACCCAAGCATACCACTGCAAGACTTCAAGACACAGTTAGTTCATTCTGCGTAGATCGGACCAAAATTAATAATTAAAAGCTGAAGGTACTCCGGATTAACTCTGACATCGGGACGTCAATCACCTCAGTCCCCGTGACCATGGGTGCTGTAAAGCACCCGAAACGTCGGGAATTAATAAAATAAGTCGATTAAACGCGATATAATCCGTAAAATTAGTTTTATTCAATGTACTGTTCGCGTAAATATAAGAAATCATTATCTTTAATAGTATTCGGTACACCCCGCCATAAAGACCTTCGATGTTGATGAATAAATGTTTTCTACATTGAACAGTCGAAAAGTTATTTTTACATTTTTACATTTTTGCAGGTACTCAAATGTGAACTTAAATATATATCGATACCTTGTTGTAAACCATTAATTCCAGCTCGGTATATTGGTGTAAAATCTATTCCCAATGATGGATAACTCTTTATCTTTTCAATTTTGCATCGGCTGCAACTGTTATCCGTTATTAATTATAGTTCATCTTCCAATATAGTCGATAACTGTTCCTACATTCATTACTGCATTGACAATTGCTCCTTCTGGTTTGTTATAAGATAGAACGAGTTCTGCCTGTTTCTCATAAATTGCACTGATTTTCGTGTGACTGTTTCGTGCACTGATTTTCGTGTCACTACTTTTAGAATAACCTGTAATTATTGTAATATGTATAATAATTATAACATTTACTATATTCATCATTCATGCTTAGCACCCACACGTGGTCGGTCATCTAAACTCAATAAGACAAAGGTCTATAGAGGTTAAATAAGCTACAAACGATTCTTAACGCATTGGTGATCAACATTTTCGAAAATTATTATATTTCATGAAAAATTACAACTTTTAGTAATTATCAGAGGATTTTTAGGACTACAAACAAATAAACGGTATTACAATCATCTGTGTCGTTTGTAGTTCATTCTGGTGATAGATTTTTTTTTAATAATAATATCTTTCAAGATTTAGGTCCGGTAATAAAAAATCTTTTAGTATTACAATCATCTACAAACGGTTCTTAACCCACTGGTAATCAAGATTTTTCGTAAATTATTATATCTCATGAAAAATTACAACTTTTAGTTATTATCAGAAGATTTTTCAGGACTACAAACGAATAAACGGTATTACAATTATCTGCGTTGTTTGTAGAATATGTATCAATTTTATTTTCTTTACAAATTTTTCAAATTATAACTTTTTTAGAATAAAAATCTACAATAAAAATCTTTTAGTATTACAATCATCTCTAATATATTCTTAACCCAATGGTAATCAAGATTTTCATAAATTATCATATTTCATGAAAATTTACAACCTTTAGTGATTTTCAGAAGATTTTTCAGGACTACAAATGAATGAAGGTTATTACAATCACCTGCGTTGTTTGTAGAATATGTATCAATTTTATTTTTTATTTTTTAGTTCGGGTTCCAAGTTCACAGAGCTCTACTTTTTCATATGTTACAGAAATTAGGATCAAAGATTTTACAAATGTTTGAAATGAAATTATGATTTCATTTACACTTTGGCACGGATTTCGTGGTTTTGGCTACTAGTATGAACCTTAAGGGATATTCAGGGATAAAAATGTCCACTACAGTTTTTCAGGATTTACTTCATAAAGATCAAAGAAGATGAACAGTCATGCATTTGTGTCGTCGTTACTTCGAAGAACTTCCAAAATGTCATATATGCACCTGGGAACTTATATTACACTGTGGGAAAACCAAGCAATTAAGAAAACTGGTTGATGGAAAACAAAAAGCTTAGTTTGTAATAAACACTTAAATGAATTATGTTCTTGAACTAAATTAAAACCTTTAATTGACTCATAATCATTTCGAAGTAATCATTATCAAATTATAACAAATGAAATTTAAAAGTGATCACTTATTATCTTCTCTTAAGAAGGTGCATCCAGAAAATTGGCGTCACTGGTAGCTTTCAAATATTTCACAGTTTCGATTAATTTGTCAGTATTTAGTAATTCTTATTTATTCTTAATTAGAAATTAAATGTCGCTCTATTAATCATAACTACTTCTGGTCAGTGGTTACTCTTCGTTTAAAAACAAAAGCACATAAGAGCTTCTAATGGTGGTTTAAGTTTAGATAAAGTTACGATAGTGTGTAGTGGGATGTAAGAATATCCACTACCCTATACCTATCATCCCGTGGGTGTTGTAAAGGTGACAGAGGAAACAAATCAGGAGATGGGCAGCAGCGTCTTCCTAATAACAACTAAAAATAAAACTGCGGTTGTCAACCAGCTTGCCAGCTATGGAAAATATCAACCCTATGAGGCAATATATGGGAGAGCTATGTTCGGCATTGGACTTTAATAGACAGTAACAGTGATGCTAAAATTCAGAATTAAATCAGGTTTTACCTAATCACTCCGAAATTTCAAGAAGTTTAACTTTGATAAAAGTATCTTAGTTAAATGAAGAAGCAGTAAACAAAACTAGAAGCATATTTCATAATATTAGAAACTTAAAGCTGAACCATCCAGTATAGTAGGTTGGTAGGTATGATAAGGGTATTTATACATAGTTACGAAGATTGTCCCCAAGACTAATAATAACATCAGTGTTTATTAAAATAAGGATAAGAAGTTAGTAATTTTAGTGTAAAACAAATAATTATTAATATAACGTTAAAAAATTGCTGTATTTTTTTTTATTACCATGAAAGATTAATATTATTATATAGCAATTATTTTAAGATTATATAAATAATTTTTTTTCATTAATTGATGATTTAAAATAATTTTAAAGTATCGTAGGTACTTATTATATTAAAAACTGTTATAAAAGCCTTCATAATAGCTGGGCAATATGTTATAACGAACTAGTTGTATTAAATATTTTTTCTTTGAATCAGAAATATTAATTTTTTAATTATATGCTGGTTTTAAATTAATTTTAATGGTTGAGTTCTTTTCGCTCATGTGACAATTTAAGCTTAGCTTGGACCCATTTTCCTTCAAAAGATGTTTTAAATTTAAGTCACTATTTTTAGTGAACATAATCATTGTTAGCTAAACAGTAAATTTTATTGTATCCCCAAGGGTTCCCACTTTTCTACCGACTTCAAAAGGAGGAGGTACTCAATTCGACTGTATGTTTTTATGTAGAAACAAGTTACCTCATAACTTGGTTCTACGTGAATCGACTTCGATGATTCTTTTTTTTTGTTTGAAAGCTGGTGCTTTTCATATGGTCCCATATAAATTTGATCAAGAACTCACCAATAGTTTTGAGTTATCCTTAATAGTATTATATTGAAGTCGTTTGTACAACATTAATTTTAAATTATTTAGTATCTTGCATCAAATTAATGTATTCTATGTTAGCTGGCACGTAGATGGGTCCAGATTTTTGGCTCTTTTATTGATTTTCAATCAGAGAATGCGCCTTATCATTTTCATTTTGACTGTAGCCGCTGATTAAAATCTTATGGCATACAGAATTTAAAGCTAATTTTTCGACAGCGTTAATACATGCTGAACAGATATCTAAAATGAAAACAGATTTATTAGAAATTATAGTAATTAGGTAGGTAGGTATATCAAAATATTCGCGATCAACAATTTTACACGTACCGGTTTTTTTGTAGACTACAGTAATTTTCACTGCAGAAAATAACATTAGAATTTGGATGCTTTTCAGCAACGTGCTCTAGGAACTTGTACACGCCTATTTCATTCTATTTCAATCCTATTTCTGTAGAACCTTTAGAACCTAAGCCTTCATGCTAAAAGTAACAAGTAGTTGTTTTATTATGTGTATTAAGTAAAATAGCAATGACACATTTGTCAAATATGCCATGTTTATAATTACTCGCTAAATTAACAATATGTCATAACTGCCATTTACGCCAACGTAGTTCTCAAAGCGCCTGCAGCTTGCAGAAAACCCCGCACAACTGACCAATAAGCCGTTGTTATACGCGGAAGCGTGGGTAAACGCACTAAGAGCTACAATGACACTGAACGCCCTCTCTTGATAAATACAAAAGCTAACAATGTGCCGTTTTACCATTGTATAAATTATACATTTTAAGCACTTAGGCCGTAAAAACTCAATTTCGCATTTTTTGTAAATATGCCAATATAATATATAGGTGTGCGAAATAGACTCCGGTATTATTACTTTATAAATTCCTCTTTGCGTGCTAGGCTGTTTGCGACCGTATTTCGCTCCACATAGGGTAGGTTTAGACCGGCCACCGTCAGGTCCGGCGGCCGTTAAGCGCCCGTGTGGACCTCGCGTCACACGTTTGCAGACAAGGTCGCGCGCTTAAGAGTTTTTAAATTTCATTCAATTCGTTAATTCTATTTTTAGCCTTCAAGCGGAAGTGATTAAAGTTAAATTCCGGTATTCCCATGCAATTTTCATTGGTAAGTTTTACACAATAACATCTAACACATACACAATTATTATATTTAAGTATCAAAAACAATATATTTTAATATCATTTCTCCCCACTTTGGGCGTCCCTGAGACACAAACTGCATCTCTACAAAACCTGCGTACGTCCTATTATGACATACGTAGGGGTGTCCTTGCCCATGTCCCCAAAAGACTCTACAACAACTTCAAGTTGTACAAAATAAATTCTGAGTCAAATCACAGGAGCTCCTTACTATGTGAGGAACGCGGATCTTCACCGCGACCTCGACATTCCTCTATCCATTCGTATCTTAAGGAATTATCCTTAAGATACTTCGATTCGATTAAAGAACACAAAATTTTAACGGTGGTAGAGCCACGCAGCAGCTTTTGCTGTTGCACGTATGGGCCGGCTCGAGCCGGGTTGGTACCGCGACCTCACAGAATGCCGGCGTGAAGTGGAAGCTCTGCTTTTGCGTTTCGTCTGGTGAGTGCAGGTGACCGAGGCCAATTCCCCATCAACATGGTAGCGAATTAAATCTTAGACTACCCCAGGAGGTACCAGCACCCTGGAGCATCCCTCGCTGAGCATCCACGACCATGCTACTCCACTCCTGAGCGTGGGTGCTCAGGCTGCCCCGCGTATTCTGGGGCAAAATTCCGCTCAAAACAATAATTGATCGGGACAAACTGAGCAACAAGACCAAGGCGACCCCTGCCACGCTATCCGTGGATTTCTGCAACATCAGGGACTTCACTCGAACCTAAACGCCGTCCACTACCATCTCGAGACGGCGAAGCCGGCCTTGCTCTTTCTGACCGAGACGCAGGTGTCCTCTCGGCTGATACTTCGTATCTCTTCTACCGGGGTACAAATTGGAACACTCCTTTGTGCCTCGGGCTGGAGTTGCGTATACGTCAGAGAGGACATCTGTTATCGCCGCCTCGGCAGTCTTGAAGGTTCGGACCTGTCCATCCTTTAGCTACGCGTAGACAGCGACGACCAGCCGCGCGTCTAAGGGTGCCTCTATAGGTCCCATAGCGGTAATGCCGAAACAGACCGACTCACCGACCACGTCCAAATGGCTACAGATTCCTTGTTATAACAGGTCCCATCAGCAGAGATCGTGATCCTTGGCGATTTTAACGCCCACCACACCGAATGGCTCGGTTCACGTTGAACCGATCATGCGGGGAGATCTGTTCATGACTTTGCCTTGGCATATGGTCTGATACAACTGGTTACTTCGCCTACGTGGATTCTTCGCAGATGTGGAGGATCATACATCTTCCCTGTTGGACCTTCTGCTGACCGCTCAACCGGACGGATATCAGGTTTCCGTCGATGCCCCTCTCGGCTCTTCGGACCATTGTCTGATCCGGAGTGTGGTGCCACCACGCCCTCGCGGTTTCGTTTTGCAGGTTGCCGCCGTGTTTGGCATTACAGGTTGGCGGATTGGGACGGAATGCGGTCTTTCTTTGCATCCTACCCATGGGGGCGGGTTTGCTTCTCGCCGGATGATCCCAGCGCTGTTGCTGTCTCTGTCACTGACGTGGTGCTACAGAATGGAACTATTTATTCCATCATCTGTGGTACCCATCGGAGGCAGATCGCAGCCTTGGTTTGGTCGCTCCTGTAAGACTGCATTACGCAGTAAGCAGGATTGCTATCAGGCCTGGGCTGAGGCTTCGGCGGCTCGGGATGTAAACACCAGCATGCTTAAAAGAAGTATAACTTCGCCTCCAGGTCCTTCAAAGTGTTATTGCCAAGGCAAAGTCTGAGCACATAGGCAGAATTGGCGAGAAACTAGTTCGCCTTCCTTCGGGAACCCGTGCATTCTGGTCTCGCCAAGGCTGTCCAGGGAATTTCTGTAAGCCATCACTACCATCTCTGCACAGGAGGACGACTCACTGGCCCACGCCGCAAAAGAAAAAGCCGACCTTTAGGCTCACTTTTGCGTCCAACTCGACTCTTGATGACGGGGGGAACACACCGCCGACCATCCCGCGGTGTGAGTGCTCCATGCCGGATGTGCGGTTCTTACAGCGCTCGGTTCGCAAAGCACTCCTCTCCCTGGACATACACAAGTCGAGTGGGCCAGGCGGAATCCCCCCAATTGTGCTGAGGACGTGTGCTCCGGAGTTGGCACCGGTTCTAACGCGTCTTTCCGGTACTCCTACTCCCTAGGCGTAGTCCCGAAATCATGGAAGACAGCTTTTGTCCAACCGATCCCTAAAAAAGGCGACCGCTCAGACCCGTCCAACTACAGGCCTATCGCCATCATCCCCTTATTCTCCAAAATAATGGAGTCCGTTATAAACTGCCAGCTCATGCGGTACCTTGAGGATCACCAGCTGATTAGTGACTGCCAATACGGTTTTCGTCGGGATCGATCAGCTGGTGATCTTCTGGTCTACCTGACTCATAGATGAGCGGAGGCATAGAGTCCAAGGGGGAGGCATTGGCGGTTAGTTTGGACATTGCGAAGGCCTTCGATCGGGTTTGGCACAAAGCGCTTCTTTCGAAGCTCCCTTCCTATGGGCTTCCCGAGAAATTGTGCAATTGTATCACCAGCTTTCTTGCAGATCGGAGCATCAAGGTCGTTGTAGACGGTGCATGCTCCGACTACAAGCCGATTAACGTTGGTGTTCCACAAGGCTGCGTGCTATCACCAACGCTGTTTCCTCTGCATATCAATGATATGTTGCAAACCGGTAGCATTCATTGCTATGCGGATGATAGCACTGGTGATGCTCTATACGCCGGCCGTGCGAATATTTCTCGGGAAAACATCGCCGAGTACCGGAACAAACTTGTGTCTGAAGTCGAGTCTTTGCTGAATAAAGTCTCGGATTGGGGCGACTAAATCTAGTCCAGTTTAATCCTCAGAAGACAAGTTTGCGCGTTTACCGCCAAAAGAACCCTTTGTCGTATCTCCTCAGTTTCAAGGCACTTTGTTGCCGCAGCCAGTATCGGAATCCTCGGCGTCGACATATCGAGTGGCGTGCAGTTTCGCGGTCACTTGAAGAGAAGGCCAAATTGGCCTCTAAAAGCTTGACGTGCTCAGTAGAGCGGGACAGTATTTCATGCCGGCACACCGCCTGCAACTTTACAAGGCGCAGGTTCGGCCTCACATGGAATACTGTTCCCATCTCTAGGCTGGGGCCCCAGTGCCAGCTCCTTCCACTTGACCGCATCCAGCGCAGAGCGGCTCGAATCGTCGACGACCGAGTCCTTCCGATCGGCTCGATTCATTGGCGCTGCGAAGAGATGTTGCATCTTTGCATTTTCTTCTTTACCACGGGGTGCTCTGAGGAATTGTTCGGATTAATCCCAGCCGCCAAATTTCACGAACGCACATCGCGGCAGAACTCCAGATACCATCCACACCATCTGGATGATTGGCGGTCCACCACTGTGCGATTTAGAAGATGTTTTTCCTCGCACAACTTCCTTGTGGAATAGTTTACCACCAGCGATTTTTCCGGACCGATACGACTTAGGGACCTTCAAGAAAAGAGCCTACTCCTTTTTAAAAGGCCGGCAACGCATCTGCAACCTCTGGTTACCAAGGTGTTGCAGTTGTCTCGGGCGGCGGTAGTCACTACCATCAGGTGAGCCGCATGCCTGTTTGCCCTCTCCTATAAAAAAAATCCGTTGGTGAATGCGGCCTGTACCCCAGTGAGGGATGCTGCCCCGCAGGAGACGTCCTAAGAACGTTCTTCTTGATCTTGATCCCGACGACGAGATCACTGCCATGAATAGGTCGATCCCCTCGTCCCCCTCAACAGGAGAGGGAACCCGATTAGTTAACACTACACACACACACACACACACACTCAGACACTACTCTAGCACAACACTAGGGCACACCGCGTTTGTCGGCGAACCCGAGGTCACAGACACCCCTACACGAGGTTCAACACCGTGATACGGGGCGTTTCTAATTTTGCGACCCGTAAACAAATTGCGATAGTGATTCAAGCCGACGTTCGTACCTCCTTCTGAGGGGCCTTGAATCGCATCGAGCCCCTGGCTTGAGGAGTCTCACTACGAAAGCAAGGGTCGGTTACCTGACTGCAGTCGGCAACGCGGCGCTTCGCGCCGCCTCGCCGCCGGCAGAATCGTTGCACTCAATAGCTCGTAGGTTCGCCACGAGCTAAATTGATGAGGCTGTCGCCGCAGGGCCTTGACAGCTTCATTCAACAGCGTACACTTTCAGAAAAAAGTTTACCTTTAAATATTGTTATATTTCATACTTATTTTTTAAGGTGGTGAATACTTTGTGACGTTTTTCTTTAGCTTAATAAGTATATTGTAAATCCGTAATTGGCTTCAAGACCTATTTTATATGTTTTGAGTGTAAACAAATTGTTACAAGCTGTGGATTTTGTGAATAAATAAAAATAAATAAAATAAATAAAAAATTAACCTCCACGCAGTGCTAGTGAGTCAAGCCGATCGAAAAGAACTCGGTCGTCGACGATTCGAACCGCTCTGCGCTGGATGCGGTCAAGTGGAAGGAGCTGGCACTGGGGAGCCCCTGCCTAGAGATGGGAACAGTATTCCATGAGGCCGAACCTGCGCCTTGTAAAGTTGCGGTGTGCGGCATGAAATACTGTCTCGCTCTGCTGAGCACGCCAAGCTTTTAGAGTTAGCCTCTAAATTAGTTTGGCCTTCTCCAAGTTGGTCTCCTCACTAAACTGCACGTCACTCGATATGTCGACGCCGAGGATTCCGACACCGGCTGAGGCAACAAGGGGAGTGCCTTGAAGCTGAGGAGATACGATAAAGGGGTTCTTTTTAGCGGTAAACGCGCAAACTTGTGTCTTCTGAGGATTAAACTGGACTCGATTTAGTCTCCCCCAATCCGAGACTTTGTTCAGCAAAGACTCGACTTCAGACACAACCTGTAATTTTCTGACTCTCTATATCTTTCGGACCGGGGTTTTAATAAAAAAATATTGGTGAAATAATAATTCCTCTTCTTTGTCAGCCTGTGATAGTCAACTGCTGGACATATAGGCTTTTCCTGTTATAGAGAGAATTTGCTCCCATATAGTTTCTTCTTTTCATTTCATTTTCTTACGTAGCCACCACAAGGAACGGCTTTTACGCTTATACTGGCAGTGGAGCGTTTAATTTTGGTCTCAATCCATCAAAAAAGGAGAATCAATGCATGCAGGTGGCTCATGATCAGAACTTACTTTACTTTATAACAATGAATGGTGTTCAGCAGGGGACTTCTCATTAAATTCACACGTGGAACGTAGGCTTATCCCAAATGTATCACTGTAGATGATGATGATGAATTTTATAAAATATTTCATACCAAAATACATAAAGAAACTCTCATGCCTATCACCAAGATTACGGATTTCCATTTATCACAACTACATTTTTAACATCCATTTAATAACTACGCAAGTGACTTTAGTCCATAGCTTAATATTTTCCCTTTACGTACCTCGGGAGTAAATACATTATAGGACATTTTCACTACATCATAACCACATTGGCTGGTTATCCAACCACTCGTGGGTTTTGATTTCAGTTATTTTTATTAATCAGTTTTATAACCGGTATTGTTCGTTTTACTACTACTACCTTTGCAGGACAAGAAAATTCTTTAGATTTCTCGCATATATGTCCTGTCTTTTTTAATTATTATAAGCCAGTGCTTGACTACAATCCCACCTGGTGGTAAATGGTGATGCAGCCTAGATGGTAAATCGCAATGTCTTAGCGTAACATAAACCTATTCACTCTTGCCTTGAAGACGCCTTAATTTATTCTAATGATTGCAAAAGCTAAACGCAGTTATCACTTCACCTTGGTTAAAACTCGCCAAGAGGATATTTGGTATTTAATAACAACTAACAATTTTCATTTTACAGGTGAATATATTCAAGTGGAGGGTAAGGATCTGACGACGAGATATGCAAACGATGTTATTGCTACCTGTGCCTTTGGACTGAATGTAGACTCACATAGCGATAAAAGCAACATATTCTATAAGATGGGCAAAATTACTGCGACCTTCACTTTCAAGCAGTTCCTTAAATTTTTCGCGCTTATTTCTTGTCCAACTGTGACTAAGGTAAGAGTCCTAATTTTACCCGTAGCTTCACTCGCGTGGGCTTCAATTTAGGAATATCATTAAATGCTGTTCCGTGAAAAATTTTGTAAAATTCGATCACTTTTAGAGTCACCTTGGTGTCTGTGTCTCTGTCTATTTGTCAAAGATTTTTTTTGATTTCTCAAAGACTTGGACGTTCATGACTGATATTTGGCATAGATATAATATGCGATAGGAGCACGTGAATAATTAAGTTTTCCAGAATAGCATTAATATCATATGTCCAAAAAAACGTCGTGCGTGTCTTCCGATGTATGCGTAAATTGTCTTGGAATCAAAATTGCGTTATTTAAATTTTCCTCTTTACATTTATTGATATTTAAAGTTAATTTAGTTTTAACAAAATAATAGTGAATTTCATGGTCTTACATTAATTTACGGGTATAATGTTTATTTGCAATATTTGATTCATGTCCTTGGTTCTATTTAATTAGGATTGGCACCATAAAATAGTTGCTGATATTTTTATACGTTTGAGTAGACTTTAAAAATTCATAAAAGAAGTTCTATAATGATTTTTTATATTTATGCGAATACTACACATAGATTACTAAACTAATGCTACAAATTTTATCACGTTTAGTTTTAACTTTTTTACGCATATTTGGTGAAAGATCAATAAAAAGCCGCGTAAAAGAACATAACGCTGATGTGAAGCACCGACACTTCGGGAAGTCTGAAGTATGTCAACATGTTTAGTATCGTTCCAACCATTGTATCAGATCTGATAGACCACAAATCCTCCTAAAGACCACTAGCCATATCAATTTTCATATTTTTGATAGACGTCACTATTAATAATTTAAATATTGCATTTTTAAAATGAAATAACGGAAATAAATAAACGTTAGTATTTTTAAATAATTTTAAAATCTAATTATTTAAACATATAAATGTAAGTTATTTATATTATTTAATTTATTTGTCACTGAAGGCAATATATGCTACTTTTTAGCATAATACGCTACTTTTTCCATATGCTGATAGATGGCGCTGTTTTGAAAACTAAAACGTAGATCGTCGGGGTAGTTTCAAATTATTATGCAAAGGTTTCAAAGTCATTTTAAGCTTTATTTGAGCTTAAGCTATATTAGTAGTATAGTTGTAGCACGAATGGGTCGGCTCGACCGGGGAAGGACCACGCTCTCACAGAACACTAGCGTCAAATAGCAGCTTAACACTGCTGTCTTTCGTATGGTGAGTGTAGAGAACCGGAGACCCAGTAAAAAAGAGGCATTCCATCTTAGTCCTCACGGGTGACAACGCATCTGCATTTTGATTCGTAATCGAGGATAGATGTAGATATCTATGGGTCACAGCAACCACTTACCATCAGGTGGACTGTGCTCGTTTGTCACCCGATCCTATAAAAAAAGTTTCTAATAATAATTTTATATATATATTTCTTCTATCTGTGTGAATGTGACCTTCTAAACTGTTGCAACTGATTTTGAATTTTGTGTGATGAAGTTGATTCGAGAATTGTTTAGATTTACAATTGGACCCAGTAGGTAGCGCTGTTCTCGAGAACCAGAAATCACTCTTGCGAAGCCGGGCGGATCGCTAGTATTTATATATAATATACAATTTTCTCCTTTCTTTGCAATATCTTTCAAAATATTGCACGACAAATTGCGATTCAATGGCACATGTAATTTCCTCGAGATTACTTTCAAGTGCGACGGCCCATGACTATTATAGATAGTGACGTGAGAATATAACATAATGGTTTAAGAGAAAATAAGTTTCTATGAAAAATTTCATTAATAATTAAATGATTGGCAAAGTGGTTGGATTGGCAAACTTGGCAGTGTCAAACGAATGTTATACGTTCTGGATATTTTATATCTGATGCAAATGTCATGGCATACCGCCATCTATTTCAAGCCATAAAAATTTTCAGGCATTTCCCACAGTCGCCTCTTGCGACAATCACGGTAATTAAATCACTTCCCATCATTACAACCTTTCACTAATCCACTGCTTAACATAGACTTCCCCCAAAGAATGTCACAAAACATGGTCCTGAGCTACATCTATCGATTTTTGTATCTCTTATCAGGTCGTCACTCCACAAAGTGGGTGGCGAGGTGAGTAGGTTTATCCTACACTTGGTTTTTGGAGACATATACATATTGTTTTATGTCCACAGAAACATAATATCATGTACATATTTGTGGGATTTATACGCTCGGTAGCTGAGTGGCGTTTAGCTTGCGATTGCTTCCTTGGTCTAATGGTTGTAAGCACGACTGCTGATTAGTCAGAAAGCTGGCGGTGTTTCACCCAGTGCCCACGTAAAGCCGTTAGTCCTTCGCCTGATCCCCGTTCTGTCGAATTTCCTTCTCATCGGACTATAAGAGTGAGGAATGGAGAATGCACATGTGTGTTTGCACATATACACACTCGTACATTGTAATTCCGTCCGCTGATGGCTATTCTCCATTGAGATTGGCCGTCGTTACCGAAATTTGGTCTGGAGGATTTCATCATTAGCTTTTAGCTTGTACCATACGTAACGTGTCATCTCCAATGACGCGTGTCAGTGTGCGAATGACATGTCACCACATGATTAATGCTCCATAAACGTGAAATATACCGCCACTTTCAAGAAAATCGTACCAAAGTCTATGCTACGAGCGTTCTGTGCATAATCGATTGTTACCAAGCAACTGCTGTTATATTTAATTAGAAATTTAATTTGTGCTTTAAGCGAGTGACATTTTATTAATGATGATGATGATTAGCGTAAGTTAATCTATCACCCCATTTAGTCTCGTGAGTATCGTAAGAAGAATTATTTATAGAATAAGGGTGACACACCAACTCACACTTCACTTCATGGTAAGTGGATGCTGTGGCTCATAGACATCTGCATCTAGCCTTGGTTGAGAATCAACAATGCGGATGCGTTGTCCCCCTGAGGACTAAGATGGAATGCCTCGTTTTCAGTAAAAAGGGTTTCCGATTCTCTACACTCACCATATGAAACACAGCTACATTGAACTGCTATTTTAAGCTGGTATTCTGTGAGAGCGTGCTCCTTCCCCGGTCGAGTCAACCCATTTGTGCTACAACTATAATATAGTTGCAGCATGGTTTTATCACAAAATAAATGTTATGGATGCTGATAAATGCAGTGATGTAGCATCCCACCATTTTCGAAAATATAATATTATAATTACCCTTCGCAAGAGAGTGTGAAGATTATGTCTATTTAAAACTAAATGTGTAATATTATGATGTATTAATTATAGTGATTTGTGTTAACGTGTAGTGGCGGTGTAAGAATATCCACTACTCCATATCATCCCGTGGGATGATATGGAGTAGTGGATAGTGGTTAGTAAGAGGCGACAGAGGGAAACAATTCAGGAGATGGGCAGCAGCGTCTTCCTAATAACGACTAAAAATAATAAACTACAGTTGCCAACACGCTTGCTAAGCGTGGCAAATATCCCTCCTATGCGGCAATCTATGCGGGATCCCTATGTTCAGCACAGGACTTTAATAAGCTGTAACGAATGATGTATTAATATAGTAACAACTGGGTATTCTTAAATAAATAATTTCTAACACATCGATTGTTGTTTTAGGTTGGGCAATTAATATCTAACTCACTCTCATTAGAATTCTGGTCGAGATCATGCTAAATTAGATAACCGTGTTAAATTCTAGAACTTATATTTTATTTTTAAGTGGTCTTTTCATAAGCTTTCTGCACTGTAGAACGAATAACCAGGCATGAATTGACATTCCCTTGCTTTTTCTACAACGTGTCGTCAACCGGCAATGGCCGGAGCACCTAACTACTGCTACAGTCTAATCGCAACAGCGTAACGCTGGATAGAAACCTTGCCGATATTTTAGTTTCTCGTCCTTTGGAAAAATTTGCCATAATTTCAATAATCACAAATCCCAATGCACATGGATTTAGGAATACTAAATTTCTTCGGTAAATACAATTTTCCTTCTTCATTGACTAAATGTGCCGGACGGGCGAAACTCAGGAGTAAATGTTGTCGAAGATACTCCGCGAGTCGCTCACGTCCTACACCTATAGGTTCCGGTGGATACTACTGCCGTCTTTGTGGGCGCTGCTGGGGTACTGTGGACTGACGTTCAATCAAAATGCACGAACTGTAGAATACAAATGGCAAGACAGTGGCCAGCGGTTCGACTGCTCAACTGTTTGCGCGGAAATCTTCTGACTATTGGTTATTGACCACGGTTGTTGAATACGGTTGGTCAACTACGGTTGTTCACTATCGGTTGGTCACTATATTTTTCAGATGATTTCTTCAGTTGACTATTTCTTCAAGTTGTTCGGTAATTACAATTTTTTCTATACACGATTAATTCTTGCGCTAATGCACTATACATTGCTAAATCGGTAATTCAGTTGTCTATTAGCACACCATAAAGGCTTCTTAATATATTAACAATGTAAAAAGTTATTAACAAAAATATCACAAATTTTCACAATATTTGGGTACATTAATTCTTTAATTTTACTATAAGTAGGAAATAACTTTCATCATGCTAAATATTCCTTTATTTCCTTAATCTATAAACCTTAATCTAATTCAATACCATGTTTACAATTCTTCTAGAGCATAAAAATTATTTCCATCATTTTCGGGTCTAAATATTACGCAATGCCTAGAATGTTCTATAACGTGTCGCGCTCTGATTGGTCGACTTTTTGTTTGTACAAATAATAGTTATTTTCTTAATATCGTTATTTTGTAATACAAATAAAATTAATAGTTTTAGTTTTTTTTAAATTATAGTTTTAATATTGTATATAATAAAATATTATATTAATTATATAATAGAATATATTTTAATATAATATGTATATTATATTAAAATATATTCTATAAAATTGTAAACTATATTAAATACAAAACGATGCTCTGTACTATAATTCTAAGGGTTGTAAACATGTTGTAAAATTAAACTATTGCACCTTTTACATAGGTTTGTCACTAATATTTTCCTAATTACACTTTTAATATTGTTTTTAATCAAAATGTTTGTAAACACTTTTTGCCGTCGCGAACACTAAATATAAATTTAGTTTCCAACAACACTTTTTTTGGACAAGCTGCACCTATAAATTAGGGCTTTCGGGTTTTTGCAAAACAGATATTACTCACATCAATACAGATCATGATTATATGTTTGTACTGTAATAACAAAGGCTTTAAGCCCGATTTTCATTTTGTGAAGTGACAAGTGCAGTGGCAAGTGTGACTGAGAAATGAAAATGCAGAGTTTTATAGTATCGGATGACAAACGAGCACACAGTCCACCTGATGGTAAGTGGTTGCTGTGACCCATAGACATCTACATCTATCCCCATTAAAGAATCGAAATGCAGATGCGTTGTCACCCGTGAGGACTAAGATGGAATGCCTCTTTTCCAGTAAAAAGGGTCTCCGGTTCTCTACACTCACCATACGAAACACAGCAGTGTTAAGCTGCTATTTTACGCTGGTATTCTGTGAGAGCGTGGTCCTTCCCCGGTCCAGCCGACCCATTCGTGCTACAACTAAACTACTAATATAGCTGCAGCATGGCTCTACCACGTACTAAAAAATAAAATTAGTGCGTGTGAACAGGCAGTGACAAGTGCGAGTGAAAAGTGATAAGTGTGAAATGAAAAGTAATAAGTGAATAGCAGCCTGTTCTATTCTTTGACTAGTATCTCTGCCCCGCGCTACCCTTGCTACCCCTCGCTGCCCACCGTCCCGGCTCTAGCCAACACGTCACGAAATACACGTGTTGGTGAATAATTTTGGTTTGCGTTTTAATAGTTAATTTTGGTTTGCGCTATTGTTATAACAATGGCGAATTGGTCAGATATCGATAACATTAAATTTGTCCAGGAATTACTGAAACACGGTTGTTTATTTAATATTAAATCGCCAAATTTTAAAAATAAAATGATGCGAGACGCCGCTTTGCTATTATACATAACAATGGTTTATGACTTCTCTGATTACTTCAAGAACTTGTAGGCGCAGTTGCTCATCCGCAATGGCGCAATTTCATATAATAATGACCTTACTTATGCCGGGCTTTATGTTTAGTTCTATTTTTTCTGAATGTGTACGCTGTTGGCCCTGCGGCCTTGACTGCTTCAGCGAATTTAGGCTCGTAAGCGAGGACTGCAGTTCCGAGGCATCCCGACCCCTGCTTTCGTAATGAGGCTCCTCAAGCTAGGGGGCTGATGCGATTCAAGGATGCCCTCAGAAGAAGTTACGAACCTCTGCTTGAATCACTATCGCAATTTTTTACAGGTCGCAAAGCTTAGAAACGCCCGTATCACGGGTTTTGAACCTCGTGTACAGGGTGTGTGTGACCTCGCGTTCGCCGGCGACCGCGGTGCCCTAGTGTTCTGTGCTAGAGTAGTGTGTGAGTGTGTGTGTGTGTGTTAGTGTTAACAAATCGGGTTCCTTCTCCTATTGAGGGGGGGGGGGGGACGGGATCGACCTATTCATGGCAGTGATCTCGTCGTCGGGATCAAGAAGAACGTTCTTAGGACGTCTCCTGCGGGGGGCAGCATCCCTCACTGGGGAGTACGAGCCCGCCGCATTCACCAACGGATTTTTGTGTTCTTTAATCGAATTGAAGTATCTTAAGGATAATTCCTTAAGATACGAATGGATAGAGGGCATGTCGAGGTCGCGGTGAAGATCAGCGTTCCTCACATAGTAAGGAGCTCCTGTGATTTGACGCAGGAATTTATTTTGTACAACTTGAAGTTGTTGTAGAGTCTTTTTGGGGCCATGGGCAAAGGACGTTTGTAGAGATGCAGTTTGTATCTCAGGGACAGCTTACTGCTTTTATTGGTTAAGGCGAAGACGACACTACGAATTTTGCCTTATTCCTAACTGTTTGAATGTTGAGAAAATCTCATTGCACAATCTAACGTTACCCCAGGTATTTTACCTCTCGGACCCACGGAATTGGGCTATCGTGAGATAGATCAGGTACGATCTGACCTGATATCGAAGGGATGTCACTTACGTAGAGTGAGTATAGGGTCGGTGAGAGCACAGAGCCCTGGGGAACTCCTGCTCTGATGGGTCTGGAAGAGGAGAAAGTACCCTCAACGCGAAAACGGAAGGATCTATTGGCAAGAAAATCTTGAACGATTTTGACAAGTCTTATAGGCACACCTGCATGGATAAGTTTAAAAACTAGTCCATTGTGCCAGACTTTGTCGAAGGCCTTGGCCACATCGAAGAACAGTGCTCCTGTATAAACAGTGCGCGTGTTTGACTTTGCGGCCTGATCTAAAATATGCTCCGTGAGGCGGTGCACCTGCTGAACACTTGAGTGTTTGGCTCGAAAGCCAAACTGCTCGTTTGGAATTAGCTTTTTACTTATCACGACATCCTTCAGACGGCTGAGAATGATGCGCTCATAGATTTTCCCCATAGCACTGAGGAGACTGATGGGTCTATAACTAGATACCCTATTTCTGGGTTTGTTCGGTTTGGGAATACCGATAACTTCTGCTTCTTTCCACACTTCTGGGAAAGTGCAGGTGGACATTAAAACATTGAAAATAGCCACTAGGAGGCAGATCAACTTAGGAGGAAGGGCTTTAAAGACCTTATTGTTAATGCCGTCAGCGCCTGGCGCTTTTCGTGGCTTGAGATTTTTGATGATGGTTTTCACTTCATCGAAAGTAACGGGGTCGATTGGCAGGGTGCTTGAGAGCATTGGCTCTCGATGCCATCCGCCATGCATTCGGCCTTCTCCGAGTCATCGAACGCTAACCGACCATCAGATCTAACTAATAGG
This sequence comes from Parnassius orleans, assembly GCA_029286625.1. NCBI lineage: Eukaryota > Metazoa > Arthropoda > Insecta > Lepidoptera > Papilionidae > Parnassius > Parnassius orleans. The sequence continues at coordinate 4,550 of JAGSMP010000809.1, read as the reverse complement.
GGCATCGAAGCGACATTTTCTGATTTAAGAGCTCTCGCCAGCTTCCAGAAGGCTGTATGCGAGGGCGAGATATCCTCCATCAGATTGTCCCATCGTGATTCCCTCAGCTGGGCCATGCGCTCCTTGACCTCTCTACAGAGGCGGTGCAATTTGGACCTATTATTGACGGTTATGTAACGGTCATAGGCCCTTACCGGAGCGTTTTTCTCTCTCAGTAATCGCCGTACATCCCCGGGGAGTTCAAAACGACGATCACTCGACGCCTTGACCTGTTTCGAAGACTCTTCGGCAACCACCTTGATATGAGAGGTGATATGAGAGATGGCTTCTAAAGCCATCTCTTTAGTGTCAAAAACGTCTGGCACTTGATTTAAATGTTCTGAGTTCATAGATTCGAGGTTAGCCTTGAACCTATGCCAGTCCGTTACAGTTTTGGTAGGATGAACCTCACTGCTGGGCTGACCTAACATCATTAGGACCGGGCGGTGGTCCGGTGTTAACTCATGCACCACTTCTATAGAGCGTAACGATAAGGTTAAATAAACTGTAAATGCGTCGCTTGGAGAAGTTTAAATAACATAGTGAAGAAACTTCCATCACTTTCATACCAAAATGATCCTAATTTTTGTATGGAACAGTGTTTAAACTTATTTGCAATGAATTTGATAATATTTTACTTCTAAAACGTTCTCCTTGAACAGTCGGAAGGCTTTCAATGAATGGGCGACAGTAGAGTCCATAAGATCAGACAAAGGTTATATGAACTTTACCATGAAAGGTCATATAACCTAGCGTCAATTTAGGGAATATGTTAAAAATATTCAAAAATATTTAAAGTGTGCTCCAAAGCCAAGTCTTTGCATTTGAGCAACAAAATTAAGACGGCTTCTAATAAAATTAAAATGACGTGGAGTATAATTAATAGTGAAACTGGTAAGGTCAACTCTCGCAATTCAAACTACCGGTTGAGTTTTAACAACAAATTAACGGAATCAGATCAGGATGTTGCAATGGTTTTGAGAAGTATTTTACGGATATTCGATCTTAACCACTATGTCACTGAATTCTTCTCCTGCCGTCGCCGAATCATTGCTTAAACATGCGTGTACAAAAATTTTACATTTCATAAAATATCATCAAAAGATATTGTAAAATATTTTAAAACTATTGATATTAAGAAAACTGTGGATCTGTGGGGGATTTCCGTTAAAGTTATTGCGTCTATAATCGAAATAATCGCGCCTCAACTAGCTATTATTTTTAATACTAGTATCGAATATGGTGTGTTTCCTGATTTGATGAAGCATAGTAAAGTAACCTTTATTTAAATCTGGTAGTACATTAGACCCATAATTTTAGACCCATTTCTGTACTGCCAACACTAAGTTAAATTTTTGAAAAATTATTCTTGATCAAATGTTAATTTTTTTAATGTAAATAATTTACTTCATAAAAATCAATTCGGTTTCACAAGGGGTCGCTCGACAACTGATGCTGGTGTTGAGCTGATTAAATATATTTTCAATGCATGGGAGAATTCACAGGATGCTTTGGGTATATTCTGTGACCTATCCAAAGCCTTTGATTGTGTTCACCATGAAACATTAATCAGGAAACTACAACACTACGGTGTAAGAAGTAATGCTCTTAAATTAATTGTTTCATATTTAAGTAACAGAACGCAAAAAGTTGTCATTAATAGTATGAGCTCTTCCGGGTCGATAGTACAAATGGGCGTGCCTCAAGGCTCAATTCTAGGCCCTTTCTGTTTCTGTATATATTAATGACTTAGCTATATAGTAGGGGATAACAATAATATAGTATTATTTGCTGATGACACTTCATTAATTTTCAAATTAAAACGACAATTATTAAAATATGACGAAGTAAATAATGCTATATCTAAATTAGTAAATTGGTTTAATGTTAATAACTTGCATTTAAATAGCAATAAAACGAAATGTATGAAGTTCATGACTCCAAATGTCAGACAATTAAATACTAATGTAATTTTAAATGGAGAGGAACTGAGTCTTGTCGATACCACCATTTTTCTTGAATAACACTAGACGCGAAGCTCAATGGAGCCCCATATATCAAAGTTAGCAAGCAGACTTAGTTCTGCAGCATATGCTGTAAAAAAGATTAGAAATCTTACCAGTGTGGAAACAGCTAGACTTGTTTACTTTAGCTATTTCCATAGCATAATGTCGTATGGTATTTTGCTATGGGGACACGCAACTGACACTGAAATTATATTTGTTTTACAGAAGAGGCCATAAGAGCAATCTATGATTTAAAACCTAAAGAGTCGCTCAGACAAAATTTAAGGAAATTAATATATTAACTTTGGCCTCTCAATACATTTATGAAAATGTAATGTACGTACACAAAAATAAAAGTAGTTATACAAAAATAAGTGATGTTCATTCTGTAAATACTAGGAACAAACACAAGCTAGTAGTACCAGTTACTCGACTCCACCGAGTCAGTAATTCATTCTTGGGGCGATGTATACGCTTTACAACAAAATCCCAGAAAATATACAAAATTCGACCTGCTCAAAATTCAAAACTTTATCAAACATAGTTTGTATAAAAGGGTTATTATAATGTTAAGGAATTTATGGATGATAATAACCCTGGGAATGAGGTGTTCGCTGCCAGGTTGTTTCTAATTTGTTTTGTGTGGTTAATTGTAATATACATGATTGTAAGCTGTTGTTTAAAAAAAAGTCCCGCTGGGTTTCTTGCTGGTTCTTCCCAGGACAGAGGTTTTTTTCGAACCAGTGGTAATTAGACAAAGAGTGACTTTCAATAAGTATAATTTATAATCTATATTGAATAAAAAGTTTCTGTTTCTGTTACGTTCCTGAAGAGTGCTAAGTCGATTTTGGATGAGCTATGAGACGGATTCAGTGAATATCTAGTATCCTCAGGAGGAGCTATTATATCGAATTTCAGGCTATCACTAAGAGCTACTAATTCACAACCGTTAGTGTTAATTCTAATATTGTTATTATTAATCCATATTTGATGTTTGCTATTTAGATCGCCAGCTAATATAACCGAGTTACCGAGGTTAAATAGTGCTTCGAAATCGCTCTTTATTACCTTTTTCTTAGGTGGGAGATATACAGAGGCTACCGTGATCGGTTGATGACCGGTCATGGCTACTCTGCAAACGGAGGCTTCTAAGTTAGTTAACTGAGGTGTATCAATGGGAACTACGTGAAGGGATGACTTATAATATATAAGAGTCCCTCCCTGCTTTGCCCCTATGCGATCGTTTCTGACTAATCTATTTTGGGGTATCTAATGCTAGGCTTAAGAAAAGTCTCTTGCACTAGCAATATGTCAATCTGATGATCGGTAAGGAAGGTTCGGACTTCGTCAATTTGTTTTTTAAGGCCGCACGCATTAAAGAAGGCGACAGCTATCGATTTGTGATTATTGAAATTATGGCAAATTTTTCCAAACGACGAGAAAATAAAATATCGGCAAGGTTTCTATCCAGCGTTAATAATAATAGCAGCTTAACACTGCTGTGTTTCGTATGGTGAGTGTAGAGAACCGGAGACCCTTTTTACTGGAAAAGAGGCATTCCATCTTAGTCCTCACGGGTGACAACGCATCTGCATTTCGATTCTTTAATGGGGATAGATGTAGATGTCTATGGGTTACAGCAACCACTTACCATCAGGTGGACTGTGTGCTCGTTTGTCATCCGATACTATAAAAAAAAACTAAGCAGTTTTCATTTGTCAGTCACACTTGCCACTCGCACTTGTCACTTCTCAAAATGTAAATCGGGATTTAAGTCTTTGTTATTACAGTACAAACATATAATCATGATCTGTATTGATGTGAGTAATATCTGTTTTGCAAAAACCCGAAAGCCCTAATTTATAGGTGCAGCTTGTTCAAAAAAAGTGTTGTTGGAAATTAAATTTATATTTAGTGTTCGCGACGGCAAAAAGTGTTTACAAACATTTTGATTAAAAATAATATTAAAAGTGTAATTAGGAAAAATATTTGTGACAAACCTAAGTAAAAGGTGCAATAGTGTAATTTTGCAACATGTTTACAACCTTTAGAATTATAGTACAGAGCATCGTTTTGTATTTAATATAGTTTACAATTTTATAGAATATATTTTAATATAATACATATTATATTAAAATATATTCTATTATATAATTTAATATAATATTTTATTATATACAATATTAAAAACTATAATTAAAAAAACTAAAACTATTAATTTTATTTGTATTACTATTTCTTCTATCTGTATATATATAGAAGTAATATAGCTGCAGCATAGCTCTACCACGTTAAAACTGTTTATTGTATAAAATTATTATTAGAAACTGTTTATAAATTCATTATAGCGCTTACAACTTTCATTCACTAGCGTTCGTAGCCTACGCAGCGCCGTTTAATATCATCTATTTTTAGTTTTACGCAAATGCCGTAGGATGAAATGTTTTGGAACGAAGTTCTTTATCGGACAGTACAGATTGCCTAATACAGTACAGAATGCCATAA
>JAGSMP010000808.1:0-95981 GCA_029286625.1 Parnassius orleans | reverse complement strand
GTTCTCGTTTGTCATCCGATACTATAAAAAAAAACTAAGCAGTTTTCATTTGTCAGTCACACTTGCCACTCGCACTTGTCACTTCTCAAAATGTAAATCGGGATTTAAGTCTTTGTTATTACAGTACAAACATATAATCATGATCTGTATTGATGTGAGTAATATCTGTTTTGCAAAAACCCGAAAGCCCTAATTTATAGGTGCAGCTTGTTCAAAAAAAGTGTTGTTGGAAACTAAATTTATATTTAGTGTTCGCGACGGCAAAAAGTGTTTACAAACATTTTGATTAAAAACAATATTAAAAGTGTAATTAGGAAAAATATTAGTGACAAACCTATGTAAAAGGTGCAATAGTTTAATTTTACAACATGTTTACAACCCTTAGAATTATAGTACAGAGCATCGTTTTGTATTTAATATAGTTTACAATTTTATAGAATATATTTTAATATAATACATATTATATTAAAATATATTCTATTATATAATTTAATATAATATTTTATTATATACAATATTAAAAACTATAATTAAAAAAACTAAAACTATTAATTTTATTTGTATTACTATTTCTTCTATCTGTATATATATAGAAGTAATATAGCTGCAGCATAGCTCTACCACGTTAAAACTGTTTATTGTATAAAATTATTATTAGAAACTGTTTATAAATTCATTATAGCGCTTACAACTTTCATTCACTAGCGTTCGTAGCCTACGCAGCGCCGTTTAATATCATCTATTTTTAGTTTTACGCAAATGCCGTAGGATGAAATGTTTTGGAACGAAGTTCTTTATCGGACAGTACAGATTGCCTAATACAGTACAGAATGCCATAATAGTTATCTTATTAGGATGGGTCTTAAGATGAACATGGACAAAACAAAGATCATGTATTCGCAACATTCATATACCTATGTCGGTAGTTGTTGGCAGATTGAAAACGAGATTGTACAACCAGTGCATGTTTGCCAGTGATGACTCCAGGTAGGAACACGTCTAAGATCCTGAGACGTAGTCCTTCTGCTAGCCATGTAGAAGAACCTCAAGGTCACTCAGCGAGCTATGAAAGGGCTATGCTCGAGGGTTTCTTTGCGTGAAACTTATGAATGAGGTTATCCGCAATAGAACTAGATTAACCGACACAGCCCAACGAATTAGTAAGCTGAGTGGCAATGGGCCAGGCCATATAGCTCGAGAGAACCAACAATCGATGGGAAGAAAGGTTCTCGAGCGGCAGCCTCGTACCGGCAGGCGAGTGTGGGCCACTAGATTGGTGACGACCTGGTAAGACATGCAGGAAGTCGATGGATGCAGGTGGCTCAGGACCGTGCTGTGGCATTTTTTGGGGAGGCCTATGTTCAGCAGTGGACTTGTGAAGGGCTGTAATGATGATGATGATGATGGTCATCAGACTAACCAGTTATGTACCTTGGATAGTTTTCTGATGAGTACTCAGATGGGTGGCAAATGGGATGGGAAGGTTTTGATTTATATATCCCGTGTAGTGGCGGTAGAATCTCACTACCCCATATCTTCCCGTGGGTGTCGTGAAGGCGACAGAGGAAACTGAGGCAGAGGATGGGCAGCAGCATCTTTCTGATAACAGCAAAAAACAATAAAAACTGCGGTTGCTAACCTTGCATAAGCGTGGCAACTGGCAATATACCCCCATGAGCGACGACACAAAGAAACGGCCCCAGTCCCCGGCGGCCCCGCTATTCCTGGCTACGGTGGCGACCATGGTAACGGCGGGACAGGGGTGCTAAGTCTCCGGTGGAGGTTCGGTTGCCACCTACGACGACTCGACCTGGCAACTTACAACACGTACGTGCCCTGAGGACTGACGAGAAGATCCTGGAGCTGGAAGAAGAGATAGACAGTTACGCTGGAATATTATAGGATTATCCGGGTCCGAAGAGGAGGACACGGTAATCCTCGATCCAACTTGTTCTATCACCGGAAGGCGACCATCTGTCCCAGGAGGTGTCGGATTTATCGTCCACAAGTCTCGTTAACAACGTTGTAAGATTGGGAGTGTGTCGACGGGGTTGCGTACTTATACTCAGAATCACCAAACGGTATTCGCTGAAGGTCATACAGGTTTACGCACCAACCTCGGCACACCCAATGAGGAGGTGGAGGAAATGTATGGGGATATCTATAGAGCCATGCATTCCTCCAAACCCACTATACAGTGTTAATGGAGACTTCAACGCAAAACTAGGCACAAGAGAGTACAGTGAGCTGAAAGTAGGGAAATTCAGGTAGGGCAACGGAACCCAAAGGGGAGCAGCAGCTGGCCGACTTCATGGAGAGAGGAGACTTTTAATGATGAATCTTTCTTCCAGAAGCGGCCCCACAGAATGGACCTGGTCGAGCCCCGACGGTTCGACAAAAATGAGATTGACTTCATTATGACGACCAGGCGACAATTGTTCAGTGATGTCTCAGTGATCGCGAGGGTGAAACCGGCAGCGATCACCGAATGAAATGAGGCACACTGAACCTAAACGTAAAGTTGGAAGGTCACGTCTAATGAAGTCAACGCTCCGTCCCTTCGTGCTCTAATCAAGGTCCCGAAACCTTTCAGCTCGAACTACGAAACCGTTTTCAGTGCTAGTAGATTGCAATGCGGTGGACGATATGAATGACAAGCTCGTGGAAACTGTCCATGCGGTCGGAGCTAAGTTTTGCAAGACCCGCCGCAGAAGGACACAAAACTCTCGATCACACTCTTAATCTCATGGCTGTTAGACGGGATATGAAGCTGCAGTCTTCAGTAGATATGACAGACAGGCAACTGAACAGACAGATCTCCAAATGCATGCGGCGGGACTTGCGCAGCTTTAATACAGCTCGTATTGAAGAAGCGATCGAAAGCGAACCAGGGCTCCAAAGTCTTTGCTAGAGATCTGATCTGTCCAGAAAGAACCAACTGTCGAAGCTGAAGACCGAGTGTGGCAGCGTCGTTTCCGGGACACCTGAGATTTTGAGTGAGATTGAGAGGTTCTATGGGCAGCTGTACGTCATCATTGGAGCCACACGCGCGTGTGGTAACGATCAAAAGCAAGTCTTATCCGACACTATTCCGATGATATCCCGGACGTCAGTCTGAGCGATAATAGAATGGCTCTCCAGCACCTTAAAACAGCCGAGGCCCCAGGCGAGGATGGAATTACATGGAGCTTCTGAAAGCAGGTGGAAAACCGGTGCCCAGAGTCCTTCAGAAGCTCTTTAATTCCGTCCTACATGGTGGCATTACACGGAGGCGTGGAGCAGAAATGCGGTGGTCTTTTTCAAGAAAGGCGACAACGCTTTCTTGAAGAACTACAGACCGATTTCCCTTCTGAGCCGCATCTACGTGCTGTTTTCGAGTCATACGAACCGTCTCGCACGCAGACTCGACGACTTCCAGCCTCCTGAACAAGCCGGTTTCCGAAAGGCTTTGCTTCATAGACCACATCATACCCTTCAAAGGTGTACAGAAGTCCGAGGAGTACAATTTGCCACTATGTCTGGCGTATGTGACTATGAAAAACCTGATTCCGTTGAAATTTGGGCGGTGCTGGTCCTTCAGCGGTGCCAGTTGACTGTCGGTATATCGAAGTGCTGAAGTGCTTGGCACGTAGGGGCTACGATGGCTATCCGAGTACAGAACAGGAGTACGAAACCTATCCAACTGCAGAGAGTGTAAGACAGGGTGACGTTATATCCGAAACTCTTCACCGCTGCATCGGAGGACGTTTTCAAGCTTCTGGACTGGAAAGGATGCAGTGATTAACATCAATGGCAGAGTACATCACTCACCTTCGATTTGCCGACGATATAGTTCTTATGGCAGAATCGCTGAAGGACCTAAGCGCTATTCTCAATGACCTCAATAGTGCCTCCCAACGGATAGGATTCTCAAGTGAACATGGACAAAACAAAGATCATGTTTAATGTCCATGTCACACCTATGCCGGTAGTTGTTGGGAGCACTAAGCTCAAAGTTGTTGACGGGGCGTTTACCACTTGGGACAAATAGTCCGACTAGGTAAGTCCAACTTCGACCGAGAGTCAATCGACGGATTCAACTCGGCTGGGCAGCGTTCGAAATTACGGCACATCTTCTCGTCAGGTATACCTCGAAACTTGAAAACGAGGCTGTACAATCAGTGCGGTGTTGCCAGTGATTACATACGGAACTGAGACGTGGTCCTTCACTGCTGGCCGGATGAGGAAGCTCAGGTCGCTCAGCGGAAGCTATGGAGAACTATGCTCGAGTCTCACTGCGTGATAAACAGAAATGAGGTTATCCGCAGTAGAGACCAGCGTGACCGACATAGCCCAACGGATTGTTGTTGAGTGGCAATGGGCCGGCCATAGCTCGAAGAACCGACAACCGATGGGGAAAAAGGTTCTCGAGTGGCGGCCTCGTACCGGCGGACGGTGTAGGGCGTCCCCGAATTGAGTGACGACCTGGTAAGACATGCAGGAAGTCGATGGATGCAGGTGGCTCAGGACCGTGCTTGGCATTTTTTGGGGAGGCCTATGTTCGCAGTGGACTTGTGAGGGCTGTAATGATGATGACTCAGATGGGTGAGGGCAGGTTGGTTTGACTTCTCTCTACTTTTCAACCTGTACATTAAGCTTCTGCCAAGCAATATACACGTGTAATCTGTGGAATAACTATACACGCAACGGGCTGTCAATGCTCTGAGTTCAATATAATAATGCCTTCAGAGTGATGTTGGGACTCCCACGATTTTCAGTGTATCAGGGATGTTTGTGACAGAGCATACTGACTGCTTTCACGCTGTAATACGCCAACGAATCGCGTCTCTTATGCGCAGAGTGCGAGACAGCTCAAAACTATTCTGAAAGTCATTGGTGATAAGCCAGACTGTCCAGTCATGAGACACTGGGTATACACATTTACGTGAATAATAGTTATTATAAAATATTTAAATTAATGTAACATTATAGATTTATTCTGTTTTAAACATCATTTGTAAGATCATATTTTGTACAAACAATTTTATTGACCAAAAGTCTGAAATAAAATCATTTTATTTTATTTATTTTTATTTAGTCCACCAAGAAAGATTTGTGAGAAATAACTCGAAGACTTGATTTTGTTACTCAAAGCTCGACGAGTTTTAATATTTTCAGGACAAAACAGACATCTTGATCATCTTCATGAATATTTGCAAAACTTCAGATTTTATAATATTTATTACCATACCAAATTGGTATGGTAAACAGAAATGTCAACATCTGGATATTTATTAATGTGATTTTGAACGAATGTACGTCGTAGAGCCATACTGCAGCTATATTATGGTTGTAGCACGAATAGATCGGCTCGGCTGAGGAAGGACACACTCACAGAAACCAGCGTAAAATAGCAGCTCATTAATGCATGTGTTTCTGTTTTACACTAAATGAGGCATTCAATCTATATGTCTGTATGCCACACGCCCACTTATCATCAGGTGGACTGTGGCTCGTTTGTCACCCTTATTCTATGAAAAAGGTAACGCAAGAAAATAAAACTCGGAACTTATTTTTCAATTGAACAACTTCTTTTATTTGTACATAAATGAAGTGAAAGTAATGGTTTGGGGTACAGACAGCGAACTTAAAGGTAAGTTTGATTTCGCCATCCAACAATAACTGTTACTCTTAGCGTAAGTAGCTATTTGGAGTTATGAAAGGAATAAAGTACTGTTATACAGTAGAATTGTTAGAAAATTATTTTTAAAAAAAACATGAATAAAACTACTTATCTAACCTTAGCGTTACCGTCACAGCCTATCAAAAGTCCACTACTGACCAAATAACTCCCAATAGAAAGCCTCATAAGGAGAGTAGTTACCATAGTTCTCCCACTTTGCAGGCGGGTTGGCAACCGCAATTTCTTTCTAGTTGTTACTAGGAAGACGCTGTTGCCCATCTCCAGGTTTTGTTTCCCTCTGTCGTAATTTACAACGTATGAATATCAAATGCATATAATAATTAAAAACATAAATACTATAACTTTATAATAATAAATAAATAATAATAAAAAACACAAAATAAATACTTATCGAAGTAACATTTTAACTCTTAAATGAAAAACTTGACAAACAAGGCCAATTCTGACTTTGAATTTTAATAAGATTGCAACTAAGAGAAAGTCACCAGGCGTAGCAAATAAAGTAAGATATAAATGACGGCTGACGTTAAAAATAGCTTAAAGGACGAAAACAAATCGTTAACAGCATGTCAGCCGCAAATCAGATTGTACTCATAACAACTTCGCAAGCGAAGACAAATTTGTAAATAGATTTTGCCGAAAAACCGGATTTGTTATTTCGTTATATAAATTTTTACAATTTTTATAGTTTTTAACCTTACCACTGCATACAGGCGGTTTTTTTTCTTTCATAGTAGGAGCAGCATCATCATCAAATGTAATAGATTTTTATAGTTTGAGTGTGACGAGCGAGCACACAGTGCACCTGATAGTGAGTGGATGTCGTGCTTCATAGTCACCTACATCTATTTATTTATTTATTATATTCTTTATTGCACAAATATTTGTACAAAGGCGAGCTTAATGCTATATGCATTCTCTACCAGCTAACCTTGGGTAGAAAAGAGAGTGAGTTATGGGCAGTTAAGTAGTTATGATCAAATTAAGTTAAAATATACATGCAACATATATATATAATATACATATATATAAAATATATATAATTGATACACATTTACAAATAAATACACACATTTATACATATATATCAAATAAATGTATATAAATATCTATAAACATATAAAGTAAGTTGACTCAATTTTGTAGGCTACGGATATGCTCGTATAGTTTTCTTTTAAAACATTTTTGGCAGGTATTGTTCGCAGGTCAACAGGCAATTTGCTCCAGAGGAGATGGAAGTAACTGTGAAAGAATTTGACATAAACCAGAATGGTGGAGAGGTAGACAGTAATAAACTGTGTGAAGAACGGAGGTTGAGGGAATGAGTGTCACTACGGAATTGAAATCTTTCTTTTAGATAAAGAAATGCACCTGTATTTCCTCCATTCAGAATGAAAATACAGGTGCATTGTTAATTCTGAGAACTAAGATGCCTCCAGTTTTCTACACTCACCATACGAAACAGAACAGCATTATTCCGCCTCCTTTCCTGGTCAAGCCGACCTATTTTTGGAGTAGCCATATTATATATAACTGCAGCGTGTCTCGACCAGATAAAATCTCTTTCACTATCAATCATCATCACTGAAGCTCATCACAAAGACAAAATAGAAGACCACATAGAATCCCATTGAGTACGCTTATTTATTAGTCACCGCATTACAACTGCCTTCATGTTTCATTTTGTCAGCTCTCATTACAGTTGGTAGTCCTCTCTTAATTTCTTTAATTGTGCTTAAAAGTATTTATTTAAACTTGTGGAGGTTCCTTACTTTCCTTTACAGCAGAATTATAACATACATTGAGCAGTACACAAAACTAGTTAATAATCGTTTTTTAAATTCCGAACAAGGAAATTTCATTCATCCATTACAGTCTATAAAGGTCACCGCTGAACATAGGCCTCCCCATAAATAGTTTCGTAGATGGAATTTTGTCATGGAAGGAGGGTTGGCAACCACAGTCATTTATAATTTTGTAATAGGGCTATCCATACACATATGCATATTAGTGTATAGGCCAAGCAGATCAGCCCCACAAGCAGCACCTGTTTACAAGTATACTCATGTGGTAGCCATCACCCTCCTCTATATTTCATAATCTATTTGTCACTCTCCATGACAACTTATGGATCTGAGACGTGGTCCTCTGCTGGCCGTATGAGGAAGCTCAAGGTCGCTCAGCGAGCTATGGAGAGGGCTATGCTCGACGTTTCTCTGCGCGATAGACTTAAAAATGGGGATATCCGCAGTAAAACCAGAGTAATCGACATAGCCCAACAGATTAGATGCTGAAGTGGAAATGGGCTGGCCATATAGCTCGAAGAACCGACGACCGATGGGGAAACAAGGATCTCGAGTGGCAGCCACTTACTGGTAGACATAGTGTGGAGCGGCCACCACCAGCTAGATTGATTGACGACCTGGTAAGACACGCAGGAAGTCGATGGGTGCATGTGGCCGTGCTTTGTGGCATTCCTTGGGGGAGGCCTACATTCAGCAGTGGACTTGTTGGCATTAATGATGATGATGATGATGAATCTATTTTGTGCAAAAACTTTCTGTTTTATTTTATTGTCAAAATATATTACATTCACGTACAAATTATCCTTTTCATTTATTTTCTAAGAAATAAAAATATTTAATGATATCTTATATCTACGCCAACACCATTGAATAAAACTACTTTTACGGATTATATCGCGTTTAATAAGTTAATTAAACGCGACATAATCCGTAAATAATTCTATTCAATAAAAATATTGTCTTATACAATCATATTAATACTTTCTTTCAATCATAGTTATAATAAAATATAACGTGACTTTCCACCAAATACAGACTATAATTTCTGTAGATTAATGAAAAAACATAGCTAATTCAGCTGCCGTACAGTAGGAGGGCTCACGGGTTGCGATAGAGGGAGCAAATGGGAGCATCTTGATTACAATCTCTAATACAGACGTGTTCTAATTTATGTTAATCGAAATACTGATTAAGTCATTATGTGATGTATAATCGAAATATCTCATTATAGGCTATACATATAAATAAAACTGAAGTGTGTCTGTAATATTGAATGCTCGTTTGCCCCTCTCCCATAAAAAATGTACGATTAAATAAATTATTTTAAAATTTCATTAGAAAATAATCGACCATTCGAGCCGCTTTGCGTTGGATGCGGTCAAGTGGAAGGAGCTGGAACTGGGGCCCCAGCCCAGAAATGGAACAGTACTCAATGAAGTGAACCTGCCTTATAAAGTTGCAGGCGGTGTGCCGGCATGAAATACTGTCCCGCTCTGCTGAGCACGCCAAGCTTTTTAGAAGCCAAAAATCTCTTACAAGTGACCACGAAACTGCACGTCACTCGATACGATCGATACGACTTCGCCGTCTTAAAGGAAAAGCCTACTCCTTTTTAAAAAGCCGGCAATGCGCCTGCCTTTAGGTTGTGAATGTTCATGGGCCACGGCTGTCACTTAACATCAGGTGAACCTATGATTATTTGCCTCCTCTTCTATTAAAAACAAAGAGACAAAAATCATTCAATAGAAAAAAGAATAATTGAGAAAACATTGTTTTGTCGCATAAGACCATTTTAGATAATTTAGTGTTTTTGTTCTAAACGACTACATTTTCTTTGTTTTAAAGAGAAACTGTATCCCTCTTTCATAGCCGTAAATAGCTCTATTATAGTGATAAAACCCAGTCATACAAGACGATTTCTCGTGTGTTTCTAAAGAGGATAATAATATATTCATAGATAATAAAATAAAGTTATACTGTTTGTCTTAATTTAAAAACTATATAAATATAAAATATAATACTTAATATAAAATTAAACTTTATACGTGATTCACTCTACTGCATTTTTGTGTGTGATACGAATGGGTCAGCGGTGAATAACCACCTCAAATAGAACAAAATTTACAGGATACCAGTGCATATTAGTAGCATAATGAATGAATGAAATGAATGAATGAATGAATGAAAAATATACTTTATTAACACCAGATATACATATGAGAGAAAAAAATCATATATTATATAAAGGTACAATTGGCGGCCTTATCGCTTAGAAGCGATCTCTACCAGTCAACCATTGCAGAGGATGGTGACTGTGAAAAGGGTAAGGGTGTATGTAGGTTGTTGGAAAATACACGACATACATATATGTCATGTGTATGTGTTAAATAATATTTTTATTATAAAACTAAAATGACATACATACTAACAACCCAGATTTTATTTTTATTTGATTATTGATTATTGCATTATACCACCAACCGAACACCAACAAACACACCAACCAAATTTAAGCAAATGGTCTTTTTTGCGCCCAATGCAAGGCACCCTCCGGAAGCGGGAGGAGGTAGTGAATGCTCATAGCATACCACGTAGCCGGCTGCGTGGTTATGTGGGACTCACTTTGAAGAAGTGCCTTACCCACTAAACACCACCTGGGAACGGCTTTGGCCTGAATGGCCTTTCCGCCGAATCTGATGCGACCCCCTTAAGGGATAAGGGGGCGCAGGAACAAATGGTCCTGTCAGTCCGGTTTAAATAGGTAGGAGGGGTGAACCACACAGACGGAAACTTAGGCAGAAAAGGGGTCTAGGTGGTACCTAGTGAAATAAATATAGGTAAGTACTATATAATGTAGTCAAGTTAAAATCACTAAACATCTATTTACTTGATATACAGAAATTATTCGAGTATATTATAAGTTTCTGAGCGGTATAAATATTGTAAACTTAAAAACGATCTTTCTTATTTAGCATCGTACTAGAATGCAATATCCTATATCATCCCGTAGTGTTGTAAGAGACGACAGAGGTAAACTGAAAAAGGAAATGTGCAGCAAGATCTTTCTGATAACAAATCAATACAATTAATTTTTTCAAAAGTTATCGTATTGTTGCGCGCCACTAATAATGTTTTGTTCATGGCAACACTTTAGCCACTAGCGCTCTCTGGTATCAGTAGCCGAACTAGGAGAGTCAAGATCCTTCAGAAATTTCGGGACAGATATGTACCGAATATTCTAGATGTTTCTACTAGAGAAGGCTCTGGAAGTATCTGAGGCCTTATAAGGCCGGTATAGACCACAACCGAGGCAGTATTGAATTGGATACCAGCGAAGACTTCGAAGCGATACAACTCGAACTTAAGCGATCTGTAGTAAAATTGTGTTTTGTTATTAGTGTGGTTTAAAGTTGTAATTAGTGTTGTGTAATTAAAGTGTTAATTTTGGTAATTCACTCAGCAGTTTTAATTGTCTCGAACCCCAAGCCGTAACAATTGGTGTCAGTGGGATCTAATCATGCCGATTTTACTAAAGATGACACGAGGGTAGCCGTGCAGAAATCAACGCCAACAGGAGACGGACCAGAGACGATTTGGTGGTACAACGTCGCATAGCGTCGAGGGCAGCTACTTGACCACGGAGTCTGCGTCAGCAGCTCCTACATTGCAGCACCTGACTTAGGTGCTCTGATGATGATGCTGCAAAGCAGGCCCGCCGACAGGAGGAACAGATGATTCTCATGAAGGACCTTCACGCTACCTTCGGGAAAGAGATAGGGAGGTGAAAGATAGGGTTGCTCAATGTGCAACCGCCTGTCGAAGCTGAAACGAATCGACCAAGTGAACAATCGGGTTGACAACGTGATGGCTGACGTGAAGAAAACGCTGGATGACCTCAAATTTGGGATGGGTTACAGCTCCGTGGTAGCTACAACACCTCCGCTTCGTGGATTCAAAGTGCCGCCGTTCGACGGGACTTCTTCCTGGTCGGCCTACAAAATCCAGTTCGAGGCTGTCGCGAAGGCGAACGGCTGGAATAAAAGTCAGGCCATGACTGCTCTCACTGAGGCCTGCGCGACCAGGCCTTAACTTTTCTGGAAGCTCTCGGTAAAGTGACACGAGCAGCTCCTTGAGGCATTGGAGGCAAGATAGCGACGCTCACCTGGAACACGTCTTTCGTACGCAGCTCAAAGATCGCGTGCAACACCAAGAAAACCTGCAGCAGTGGGCCCTTGAGGTGGAAAAGCTGGTTCGAAAAAGCATACCAGTCTGTACCTGCGCTCATTGTAGGGAACCTGGTGCAGACATTCATCGACGGCATCCGCGACCTTGAAGTTAGAGCTGCTGTGAGGCTCGGGTACCACAAGACGCTTAAGGACGCGGCCATGCACTGGAGGTGGAAGCCGTGTGTAGGATCATCGATCCCATCGCGTCAGGAGGTCGCGACTGCAGCGAGATACAGCCCTAGGTGCTACGGCTGTGGAAGGGCCATCTTCAATCCAGCTGCCCAAGCGAACTGCTGAAAGGAGGTGATCGATCTCGAGAGAGTAGTGCGGCTAACAGCACCGCCCAGCAGCAGAAACGAGTAAAAGCCAGGACTGCGGGGCGGGTGCTGGCTGATAAAGAGCCCAAGAGTTTCGATCTCACAAACCCATGATGGAACAGCCTAATCATCAAAGGCGAGGTCAACGGAACGCGTGTAAACTGACCATAGACACTGGAGCCTCTCGCGGTTGTCAGTTCCCCACTTATAAGTCAGTTCCTTGGGACTCTGCAAACAACCAGGACGCATTAATTTGGTAACAGCCACCGGTCAGCGCATACCCGTCCGTGGAGAGGAGATGGAGTTGAAGCTAGGCAACATGATCTACCTGCATAATGTCATGGTGGCTGATATAATGGACGACTGCATCTGGGCCTAGACTTCATGAGGAAGAATTGTTGTGAGATCGATGTTAAGCAAGGTGTTTTAAAATGTGGACAGGAGGAACTTTTCGGAAGGGCGTTACCAGGAATGTGTACAGCCTTAAGAAGATTGTTCTGCCGCCGAGATCGGAAACGATTGTGCCGGTTAGTCTTCCTCGGAATCCTGGGCAAGCTCATCGTTGTGTACTCGTGGAAAGGGTGGATGACCTTCCGTGAAAAGTGGCTCGAACCTTGGTCAGAACCACTGACATCTCAGAGTACGTGTGCTGAACCTTTGTGATCAGGAACAGATTATGGAAAAGGCACACTGGTTGGTACGAGGGAAGTGGATTGGTTGCGTAGGTGCCAATATCCATCGACTGGGACCCCAGCAAGGATGCAAACGAGGTGACAACACTTTTGAAGACTGTCGCAGCGTTCTCTCCCCGAATGAAGTGGTCAAGGCGAAGAAGTTGTTACTCAAGTACGCCGATGTTTTCTCGTCAAACGATGCTGACATAGGAAAGACTGGCTTTGTTCAACACAAAATAAACACAGGAAGAATTGCCTATCCGTCAGCGCCCAAGAGATTGCCGGTAGCACATGGAAGGAAGTGGAAACCATGATTGGGGAATGGTGAAGGATGGTGTTATTGAACCTTCATCTAGTCCATCGTGTTCACCTGTGGTGCTAGTAAAGAAGAAGGATGGCAGCATGCGGTTTTGTGTTGACTACCGCCGTCTGAATGACGTTACAAAGAAGGACAGCTATCCCTTGCAGAATTGATGACACGCTGGACATGCTTACAGGCGTTAAGTGGTTTAGCACACTGGACCTGAAAAGTGGCTACTGGCAGGTTGAAATTGACCCTGGGACAAGGAGAAAACTGCATTCTCGACAGGAAAGGGTCTGTGGCAATTTAAAGTCATTCCGTTTGGATTGTGCAATGCTCCAGCAACGTTTGAAAGGTTGATGGGCTTATGACCAAGTTAATTGGCGATGCCTGTCTGGTCTCATGGATGACATCATCATCGTAGGCCGTACGTTTGAGAACACCTTCAAAACCTGGAACGCGTGCTCATGAAGATTCAGAGTGCCAACCTCAAGTTGAGTCCGAAAAATTTTCTTATTCAAACGGCAAGTTAGCTTTTTGGGGTATGTAGTGTCGGAAGAAGGTATCCGCACGGATCAGGAAAATTATACCTGTCGAGTTGGCCGGTCCCAAAAGACAAGACGCAGGTTAGAGCATTTTGGGATTGTGCTCCTATTATCGGCGATTTGTGAAGAACTTTGCGAGATATAGAAACCTCTGCGCTAACCGAGGAGAAGCGACATTTCTGCTGGGATGAAAGTTGCGATATCGCATTCCAGGAGCTCAAGGACCGTCTGTACAAAACACCTATTTTAGGTACCTGATGCGGGCAAGGAATTTATAGTTGACACAGACGCAAGTGATATAGGACTTGGCGGTGTGTTGTCTCAACGGAATGGTGATCAAGAGGTTGTGATAGCATACTTCAGCAAGTCGTTGTCAAAGCCGGAAAGGAATATTGTCACAAGGCGAAAATTGCTTGCTGTGGTAAAGTCGTTGCAGCATTTTAGCAAATATCTTCTGGGGCAGAAATTTCCTTACGAACTGACCATGCTGCTGAAAGCTGTGCAGTTCAAAATCCAGAAGGACAAGTTGCGAGATGGATTGAACTACAGGGAATACGACTTTGTGATCGAACATCGCAGCAGGAAATCTCATGACAACGCAGATGCATTGTCAAGAAGACCTTGTCCTGAAGATTGCAAGCATTGTACTGAACAAGAGGGTAAAGTGGTATCTGTGAGGATGCTTATGACAGACCAGCTCAACAATGAGTGGAAAGACAGCCTACGACATACAGCAGGAAGATCCGGACATCAAGCCGATTCTGGAATGGATGAAGCCAGTGCTCCTAGCCTAAGTGGATGACGTCTCAGCGATGAGTTCGACCAAAAGCTATTGGGCCAATGGGACAGCTTGCTGATTCAGGATGGAGTCCTGTGCCGAAAATGGGAAAATGTTAGGGAGACAGTTGTCATTTGCAAATGGTTGTCCCAAAGCTAAAGTACCGGATGTTCTACAGCTGTACCATAATGGTTGTTCAGGAGGCCATCTGGGAGTTAAACAAACTCTACTGAAGATCCGAGAACGGTTTACTGGGTCCACTGTCGTGACAATGTCGAGGACTGGTGTCGCAAATGTACGAGTTGTGCGGCTGTAAGGGACCTCAAACTCGTAGTAGAGGTGCATTGAAATTGTACAATGTTGGTACACCATGGGAGGATAGCCATGACGTTGGGGGCCGTTTCGGAAAGTGAAAGTGTAACAAGTATTTCATGGTTGTGATGGATTACTTACTAAAGTGGCCAGAAGTCCCCATTTCCAAATCAAGAAGCTTCAACAGTTGCAGATAAACTAGTTCATGAAGTCTTCTGTCGTTTTGGGTACCTTTAGAGATTCACAGCGATCAAGGAAGATTTTTAGTCTCAAATATTCCAGGAAACTTGCCGAGTTATGGGTACTCATAAAACAAGAACAACTTCTTACCACAATCTGATAGAATGGTAGAACAGATTTAATCAGACATTGGAGGTACCTAGCAAAGTTGTGGAAAAACGGCAACGAGACTGGGACAGCACATACAACCGTTTTTTGTTGTCATATCGAAGCGCTATTCACGAAAGTACATCAGTGACACCAGCTTTAGCAAATTTTGAGAGAACCGGCTGCCTGCAGACCTGATCACCGGAATACCTGATGCCCCACGCAGTATAACCGATTATGCAAATGACTTGCGGAACAAAATGAATGACATTTATGAGCACGTCAGACAATCAGGACAGCAAACGTCTGAAAGATGAAAACACGGTATGACCGCAAATGAACAACAAAGGTTTGACGAAGGTTCACTGGTGGTGGTTACAAAACCAGTTGCAGCAAAGGAAATCTCCTAAGCTTCAGCTAAATGGGACGGACCGTACCGGATTGTGACAAGGATCAATGACGTAACCTACCGGATACAGAAAGGTGCAAAGGTACTCTAAGATCGTCCATGTGGATCGACTGGCGCGTTATGGAGCCAATAATGCTCAGGACGAGCATGTCTTAGGAGGGGCAGTGTTGCGCGCCACTATTAATGTTTTGTTCATGGCAGCACTAGCCACTAGAGCCCTCTGGTATCGAGTAGCCGAACTAGGAGAGTCAAGATCCTTCTAAATTTTCGGACAGATATGTACTCGAATATTCTAGATGTTTCTACTGTAGATGGCTCTGGAAGTATCTGAGGCGCTATATAAGGCCGGTATAGACCACGACCGAGGCAGTATTGAATTGGCGATACAGCGAAGACTTCGAAGCGATACCTACGAACAAGCGATCTGTAGTAAAATTGTGTTTTGTTATTAGTGTGGTTTAAAGTTGTAATTAGTGTTGTGTAATTAAAGTGTTAATTTTGGTAATTCACTCAGCAGTTTTAATTGTCTTGAACCCCAAGCTCGTAACAGTATTTACCCCTTCATGCGGACTTGAGATCTACACCGCCGCCACTAAAACCACTTTTTTATGCAAAAATAGCATTTGATCGATTTAAAAAATTATAAGTTCAACAATCATTTATCTTTCTGACAATGTGCTTTTATATCATTTATATGTTCAATATGATTTTTAGATACGATTTCATGCGACAAAACGTTGGAATCTGATTTTAGGCGCTAGTAGAACATACTACCTAAGCGCTTTGCGCATAAGCTTAATTTAAAATTAAAAATTTTGTACAATGACTTCAATATAAATTATTAAGGTTAACTCAAAACTATAGGTCAGACCTTAACTAAATTTATATGGAACCACACGAAAGCACCAGCTTTCAAATAAAAAAGAATCGTCGAAATCGGTTCACTCAGTAAAAGTTATGAGGTAACACACATAAAAAAACATACAGTCGAATTGAGTACCGTCTCCTTTTGAATTCGGAAAAAAGTTAGGATACAACAAAATAATATTATGTGTATAAACAAATTATACTGTGTAGTGGCGGTGTATTTTACACCGCCACTACACAATGTTTTATTTTACTTAGCGAGCAGGTATACTACTAGCGCTTTGAACTTGTAACATTATTTGTCATTAGTTTAATCAAAATGTAATAATAAAACTGACGGACGCTATTCCTTGCTAATTAATTTACAAAATTCTGAAGTATAAGAATAACTAAAATTATAAAACAATCTAATTAGTAACAGTAAAATTAGTTTTTTGCTTAGGTGTCTGTTTTTTTTTTGCAAAAGAGCTTAGTATAAAAAAATGATATAATTTTTTTTATAGAATAAGGGTAACAAACGAGTCAATCAAAAAAATGGTAGTGATTTTATAGAATAGGGTACAATCCACCTGTTGGTAAGTGAATGTGTGGCCCATAGACATCCACATCTGTTCTTTATTAAAAATCAACATATAGATGCGCTTACACCCGTGAGAACTAAGATGGGATGGGATGGGGTTTTCAGGTAAAAAGGGTTTCCGGATCTCTACAATCACCGTACGAAACGCAGCAGAATTAACCCTATATTTTACGCTGGTATTCTGGTCATGGTTGCACCCAGGTCAAGCCGACCCATTCGTGCTACAACCGTAATATAGCTGCAGCATTACTCTAACACGTAACAGTTATTGTCTAAATCATTAAATGATGTGTATTAAACCGAGGTTTTAACCTTAAGTTTCTATAGGGGTAGCCATTGTTTTAAATAACTATAACTATGTCAAATTTATTACACTCAGAGTAAAATTTTGAAGATTAATAGACAGACACCAAGGTAACTGTTGAGTTTAACTCAATTACTTAACTTGATCATTGCTCTTAAATGTTGGTAATAATACAGATCGTCGTATATTTTCAGGCGACACGATCCCGACAGTTAAGGTGGTGTGGGAGTACACGGATAATTGAGCATCCTTTCGGTCGGCTCTCACGGCCGATCTGTTCCCATTAAGTGATTAACTGTGACATCACTCTATGATCATTGATCTATACAAGTATATCACGATACGTAGAACGGTAAATGCAATATTTAGATATGTTCGGCTGTGCTTCACAAATGCTAACAGTAGCCATGTTTTCAGGAATCATTTCTTATATTCTCTCAAATAATAGTGAATGAATATAAATAATATTAGGTATTTTATCATCATCATCATTACAACCCTTCACAAGTCCACTGCTGAACGTAGGCCTCCCCCAAGGAATGCCACAAAGCACGGTACTGATCGTCACTCCATCTAGTGGGGGGCCGTATTTTATATAATATTCTAATCTATTTTTATTTTATGAACCTTATCCAATCCTTCTCAAGGGAAAACCGATTCCTACCAAGGATGATTCGTGAGACTGATGAATTAAAGAAATCTGGTTGGTATACCATATCGGTATAATATATACCAGACTAGACGTTTTTTCTTTAGCTTAGCATTAAGTTGGGGCGCTGAGGACCGCGGGTTCGAATTCCTCACCGAACAAGTATTTATATGCTTTACAAATAATGGTTGCGAGTCTGAGTGTTTGTGCAATTTATGTACGTAAACTGCCTTCATCGTGAAGGCACACGGGAGAAAATCATGGTGTGGGGAGGGTTTTTAAGGAAAAATAATATTCGCTATAAATGAAAAACTTGAATACCACACACTAGAAAGAGGGAGCATCATTGTTATTACAAGAGTATCAGCGGATGCTGACATTTATATCATAGCATGTTTTTATAATTACAAAATTACGTCGTGATATTCTAATAAATTAGTAGTAAAAAAAAAATAAAAAAAAAATATTTTATTTAAATGCTCTAAAAACAAGAAAATAAACTTTAAACAATCAAACATTAAACATTTTATATTCTTGTCGCGAGATTTACCTATTTTATAAAAAAATATTATTTTTTCTTAGAATTACCTTATTATGTCCATATGTTACATTTTGTTTTCTTAATTATGTATAGGTAAATCTCGCGACAAGTTTTTATATCATTTATAAATTGTTTAATGTAATAAATTGATGGGTATGATTCAATTTAAAGTTTATTTTTTTCTTTTTAGAGCATTTATATAAAATATTGTTTTTAAAAATGTTTTTTAATATTAATTTATTTTTTATTTTTTAGTTATTGCTTGACATGTTTCTAAGTCTGTTTATTTCATTTAATGCATTATTGTTGGTTTTTGATTTAGTGATTTCTCGATCGATTAGATCCGCCATCTTGATTTTTTTTATCGCCAGCAATTGACCCTTATCAGTCCCTACAATATTTGTTTGAGCACCACCAAATTATCTGTAACCTTTGCCGAGTTATAACTCTTTAAAATTGGTATGGTGGCCATCTTGTTTTCCGCAATTTGTTTTTTCACCACCGCTAGAATTTGCCCAGAGTGTAGGTCGATATTAGTTACTACACGACCCCGCTAAGTCTTTAGTCAGGCAATAGTACACAATCTCCTCGAAGAGCTGAACGCGGATGTCATTTTATTCACATTCTTCCCAGCGAACCCTTTCATTTGATATCCATATCATGGGGGCGAATAAAAAAACATAGTCCGCCATCTTTGGGAAAACACCTATTTATTACATTTAGATTTTATTAGATTTAGAGTGACGTCATTTTATTTTTGTATTCTTCTCAGCAATCTCTTTCATTTAATACCCATATCATGGGAGTGCATAAAAATTACTAGTCCGCCATCTTGAGGGGTCCGCCATATTTGATTTAAGTGACGTCATTTTATTTTTCGTACTCTTCTCAGCAAACCCTTTCATTTAATACACACATCATGAGCGTGTATAAAAAATAACTAGTCCGCTATCTTGGGCGGTCCATAGCTATCTTCGGCGCTCCAAAGCTTCTATGGCGTCTAAAAAACAAAAAAAATTTTTATATAGAATAAGGGTGACAAACACACAGTCCGACTGATGGTAAGTGGATGCTGTGACCCATAGACATCTACATTTATCCTCGTGATAAGAATCAAAATGCAGATGCGTTGTCACCCCTGAGGACTAAGATGTTTTTTTTTATAGGATAAGGTTGACAGACGAGTACACAATTCACCTGATGGTAAGTAGTTGCTTTGGCGCATAAACATCTAAATCTATCATCGATTACGAATAAAAATGCAGACGCGTTGTCACCCGTGAGGACTAAGATGGAATGCTTTGTTTTCAGTAAAAAGGGTCTCCAGTTCTCTACACTTACCATACGAAACACAGCAGCTTTAAGCTGCTATTTTACGCTGGTATTTTGTGAGAGTGTGGTCCTTCCCCGGTCGAGCCGAAACGTTCGTGCTACAACTATACCACTAATATAGCTGCACCATGGCCTAACACGGTTATGAATGCCTCTTTTCTAGAAAAAAGGGTCTCCGGTTATCTACACTCACCATATGAAACACAGCAGCCTTGAGCTGCTATTTTACGCTGGTATTCTGTGAGAGCGTACCGACAAATTCGTGCTACAACCATAATATATCTGCAGCGTGGCCCTACAGCGTATAGTTTTTAATTAATGACTACGATCACAGATTGCGCAGATATTATATTTTTATCTAAAATTGTTATTATTTTCATCAAAATAATACCAGCCAAAAGTTGTTTAGCTTTGTTTTGTTAATATTTTATTACAAATATTATTTATTTATTTATTTAAGCTTGGCATGGTAGACATAATGCCATAGAGCATTCTCTCCCAGTCAACCATTAAGCTAAACAGAGATAGACAAACAAGAGGCGGTGCAGTAATAATCAAAATAGAAAGGGCAAAAAATAAAATAAAATTTTATATATATATATATATATACACACATACAAACACATACATACACATATATACTTAAGTACACACAATATTACATATATAAATATATACATATACATATACATGCATACAGTACATAATATTATATACACAATATATATAAATATTATCTATGTCAGAACAAATATCAAATATACATAATTAAGTAAAAAAAATTGGTTGCCTGTAAAGTCGGTATACGGGCGAAAGTTTTACGACAACGACTTTGAGTGGTAAAATAATTTTATTATGTCTGTCTCTCTCGCTCTTAGGCGGGCTAACCATGCCAGTGGAAGGGACGCGTGCCTCTCACTCGCCTCATTGTGAGCATAACGTGAGCGGAGCGTAACGCAGTTTCTTGAAGTGTCACCGGCAAACCAATTTATAAGACGTTGTCACGTCAATAAAAATAAGAGTTGTGTTAGTTCAAACTTGCAAACATTTTTCACATGCTTTCGGACTTGATTTTTAAAAAACTTGTTGGGAGCTTTTTAATGTCAAGAGGTATGTCGTTCAGAATCTGATGGCCGTGAGGGCGAAAGAGTGGATAAATAACCAGTACGGTGTAAAGGAGTGAGCAACTTAAGATTAGCCGAAGAACAGAGAACGATTATGAGAATCTCCAGGTATTGAAATTTGGATTTCAGATACTCGGGAGCACATGGATCGTTCATAATTGTGAAAAGGGTGGAAGTATTCTAACATATCTGCGCCGACGGATAGGCAGCCAATTTAGCTGAGCACGAAGAAGATACATGGTCGTAATTACGAAGACCATAAATGTATCTGATGCAGTTGTTAAGTAGACGATCAATGTATTAAGGTGATGTTGAGACAGATCTGAGCAACACACATCGACATAATCAATAATCGGTAGAATAAGTGACTGGACAGTAAAATCTTAGTATTGGTGGGAAGAAAGTTTTTAATCGATATAGAGATCGCAAAGTTCAATTGTTTTGCTCACCTCCTGTATGTTTGTTCCATGTTAAGCAACCATCAACATACAAACCAAGGTTCTTTACATGGGGAGAGAGTGGTATGACATTATTTTTAAACATAATTGATGGTGGGGTGGGAATATCTAGTTTTGATAATAATCGTGGGCTACCTAAGATTATGGTGTGGCATTTAGATGGGTTCACGTTTATACCATAGGGTACCTCAGCGGGGAGAATATTCACAATTCTCCCCGCTCAGGTACCCTCTGCTTGTCAAACCTACTTTAAAATGAACCATTGTCGCGTGCTATACGATATAATATGTCACTTTACAGGATGTTGACATATTTACGTGCAATCAGACGAAATTCATAATAGCTGCATATAAATTCGTGGAAAATTGGAATGTGTACAATTAGTAACCTATGTTCACACTTATTCTTTTTATTTTATGTTCACACATTTTCTTTTTTTTTATAAAAACTGAAGTAACAAACGAATTTACAGTTCAAATGATAGTAAGTGGCTATTGCAGACCATGGACACCTATAGCCAACTTTATACAAAGAAGGCTGGATGCGTTGTCACCCCTGAGGACTAACAAATAATGCGAGTGAATCTAAATAGATATTATTCTTAACCGAAGATTGAATCTGCGTCATATATATCGGTTCCTCCTTTTTATGATCTGTGGGTAACCTAATTTGATTGGCTACGGATCCATTGGGTTGTACGCACGGAGCATCTAAATGTTTCGATATATTTTAAGCCAATTAAAATACAGCAAACTACCGAAACAGTGATTTAATTACATGACAAAACATAGTATTATGATAAAGATTTTAGGAAGAAAAAATAAATAATATTTAAGGATATCAATAAAAAGCTACGAGTAATTCTATATTTTTAGTTGCTAACCTTATGAATTTTTGCGAATTTATAGTCGCGTATCGATTATGCGCTCCAAGAGGTCGAACATTGGCGCGCGCTCCAACCGCGCGATATGGATACCGCCTTGGAACGCGCGCCAAATTGTTCGTTGGAACGCTCAAACGTGGAGCGGGCCGCTCCATCTGGTGTCGGTTTTTTACCGCGCATCAGTTTTGGCGCGTGCGCCAGTTCGAACAGTTGTTTTCATCATTCGTGTGTTCGTTGCTTTCCGAACTATGGATAACTATAGTTGCCGTAAATTGATAAAATTATATGGTTTAAAATAACTGCTGTGGAATAGCAAAAGTCGCTTTTATCATAATAAAGCGCTCAAAGAAGATGCATGGAACTATGAAAGCGGCAGATGCTCGTACACGACCGACATCCATGTTGAACGGTCAAATACTGGAGCGGCTGCACGTTACCTCAGGGCGCTTAGTTGATACACTTCGAACATTTGGAGCGCGTTCCGCGGAGCGCACCGGTCGGCGCGGTCATTCATGGCGCGCGCGCCAGGAGCGCGTAATCGATACGCGGCTTATTTTAACTAAAGGTTCATTTCGCAATCATCGATAAAAGGTATCAAGCAAATAAATTGTAACCCGACTGGATATAAAAGTGAACAAATCGGACTATTTTATTCATACAACTGTATTTTTCTTTTTTTTTTCTTTATATGTATTTTATCCTTGTGTAGTGGCAGTGTAAAAATAGCCACTACCCCATGTCGCACGTGTGTGTCGTAAGAGACGACGTGTGCAACTGAAACAGGAGATGGGTAGCAGCATCTTCCTGATAACAACTGAAAATATTAAAAAAGCGGTCACCAACCCGCTTACCAAGCATGACAACTAAAGCAAAATTACCTAACGAAGCAATATATATCAAACCACAAAATGAAGCTGGGTTTCACCAAATGAAACAATCGCAAATTATAAATTATAAATAATTTCCGCATAATAGCTTTAGAAGACGATGCTAAGATATAGTGAATAGTAAAGACATAGTATTAAAGCCCTGACTTGTTTGAAATGGGCTTTTACTTTTTATTAAAATTCTAATTTTTGACCCTTACTAACTATATACTATGTATATATTATATACTATGACTAAGAAATATCAAAAGCTCAAATGTCTTCTAAATAGATATTTTTCTTATGGTAAGTGGACACTCTGGCCCATAGACATCTAGATCTACCTTCAATTAAGAATCAAAATCATCTGCATGCGTTACTGCACCCGTGAGGACTAAGATGGAATGCCTCATTTCCAGTAATAGGGGTATCTAGTTCTCTACACTCACCATACGAAACACAGCAGTATTAAGCTGCTATTTTACGCTGGTATTATGTGAGCGCGTGATTCTTTCCCATTCGAGCTGACCCATTCGTGCTACGACCATAATATAGCTGCAGCGTGGCTCTACCACCTGGACATTAAAAACTTCATCCCCTATGTTTCCAACCTTAGGGGTAAAATTTTAACTCCAAATTGATACTGACCACCCCTGAAATATAACCTATTTTTTATAGAGTAAGGGTGGTAAACAAGCAGACAGTCCACCTGATGGTAAGTAGCTGCTGTAGTCCATAGTCATCTACTACCATTTTCGATTAAGAATTAAAAAGCCGATGTCGTCACCCTGAGGACTAAGATGGAAAGCCTCGTTTCCAGTAAAAGCATCTTCGAATCTCCACGCCTACCATTATATGATACACAGTAGCATTATGCCTTTTACGCAGGTATTTTGTGAGCGGTCCTCCCTGGTCGAGCCGACCCATCAGTACTACCCGTGCTTTTTAAGAATGGGATTGAAACATATATATACTCACACCCGCCGGTAAAGACTGCAAAAAATATACTTTGCGTTATGCATTTTTCGTACGTTCTATAACTGCAGTCCAACTTATAATTGGAATCAATGTTAACAAAATGAAATACAATACAAAAAACAAATTCAGCCCGATTTCGCTAATTTGTGTTCTGAGAGTTTTCTTCATAATTATTTTTGATTTTGTCAGAGAGACATGAGTAACCATTTTTAAAATTTTCCTTTGTCTGTATGTCCGAGCTAATGTTTGGAATGGTTGAGCCGATTGTAATAAACACGAACATATAAAGAGTAATACCAAGTGATCTAGACTAAATTTTCACCGAAAATTTAGAGTTTTTCAAAATAAAAATATTGAAAAGATAAAGTAAATGGTCTTTATTGACTATCCTAAGTGGTCAATTAGATTCCACCTAGCGAAGCCAGAGCGGAACATAGTTATTAGTGTCCACTTGCGTATACAATTCTTTTCAAATATTTTTACATTAATATAAAATTTCAAATTAACCGAATAATACAACGTTATAACGATATACCGTTATAAGCTGGTTTTCGCTATTGTTACTGTGCATATTGACGGTACGAGTTCGATGTGCCGCCATTTCTAATCCATTCTTTACCCGTACAACGTATAAATTGTATTAATAATTTGTTGTAAATTAAGAATCTATTTATTAAAAGAAATCGGTCCAAAATTGACGAACATATCAGTGACACACGTTCAAATAGGAACATAAACTCGCTTTGAGATTAAAAGAAAAAGAAAAAGTGTGTGTGTATTTATTTGCGTAGGAAGTTATATTTCTTTAGCGTAACAAAACAAATAAACTTGAGAGACAATTACCACTGAAGTTGTCGCTTTTAGGTGTCATTGTGCGCGCGCATCGTAACAAGTTCATGCAGTCGTTTTAGGTGTCGGTGTGCGCGCGCATCGGAAAAATTCATAAATTTTCCCAAACACCCCAAAAGAAGTATAATATGTTTTTCTAAGTTTGTAATAATCCATACTAATACTTATTATTTAATATTATAAATGCGAAAGTGTGTTTGTTTGTTTGTTTGTTTGTTTGTTTGCCCTTCTTTCACGTTGCAACAGAGCGTCAGCGCATGGCATGATTTTTATATAGGGTTAGTTCGGTGGCTGTAGGTGACATAGGCTACTTTTCAGCGGAAAAACATATATTTCCGTGGGAAAATCGAATATGTTGCAAAATTAAATTCAACTAGGTGGCGCCACCATGATTCTACAAGACAGACGACGGTACGATGGACGAACACAGAAGGTCAGAATATCTGGATTATTATGTCTTTTTACCAAAATTAAGATAAAAATGTATGGATCTGTATTTTTCCACGCAAGACCAGGAAGAGAGCGATAAAAACATAAAATTCACCAGCTGATTTTCTTCAAACGTTTTGGTGCATCGTAATTCTCAGAATGAGCGATAACCTCGCAGACGATATTAAAATCCGTTGATGCTCTGCCTACCCGCAAAAGTTTACAGGCGTGATTATAAGTATGGATCAGAAATACTATCACCACCTGTCACGCTTTCACCCTTAACTATTACTTAACAATGGTAGAAACAGTTCTTAGTAAGCCTTATTAATAAGCCTTAGTAATATTTATTGAACGGAAATGAATACAGTTCTTATATTATGTGGTTATGAAAGAATCAGTATTACAATAAGAAAATTGTGGAAAATTATAAGAAAAAATATTTTTTGAGAGTTCTAATTAACTAACGTATACATAGTTTAAATTGATTCCGCTAGATGTCGTTACTAGGTTTTTTAAAACGCGTAAACGAAATGTTTCCTGACATTAACCAACTCCCGCCGTTGAGCCGCGCGTCAACTTATAGTGCATACGGTACCTATACGCTTAAATTGTTTCTATTTCGTAGCTTATTCGACTACCTGCTTTCGATTTCAGTTGTTTTATTATTTGCTTTGTGATTTGGTTAGGTTGAATGGATTTATATTGGCTTTCATTTTCAGATTTGTGTATTTTCTTGGATCGGTTTTGTTGATTTGGTTGGTATTCCTTAGTACATATTTAGACTCTGACTTTGATTTTAGATTTTGTTTTATTTAGAATCGTGAATTGGTTTTCGTTGTTTTTAAGTTGTTTAACAATATTTCAAAGGAATATTAATAGTATAGATAGTGTATACAATACCTATACACTTACTTCTTTTTCGTTGGTTATATTTATATTGACTACTGCTTTCGATTTCAGTTTTCTGCGATTTGTTTTGTGATTTTTAGGTTTAAGTTGATTCGATTTTTTTGGCTATTGTTTTCGGATTCGTGTTGTGTCTTGAATTGGTTTTGTTGTTTTGATTTAAAATATTTAAAATGAATATTTATTCCTTTTAGATATTTTGGTTGCTTATAAAAAAATATTTAAAAAAAATTTAATTCCTTTTAGGTATTTTAACGTTTTTATAAATAGGTTTTCTTACTTCATAATGCCTCGCAAACGTAAGTCCAGCCTTTCAAGTATCTTCTCAAGACAAGCGAAAGATTGGCTCGATCGCTAGAATCTTTAGAAGATGCTGAACTGAAGCAGCAGAACAAGCAGAGCGTTGTTCTCAACGTCAACAGGCGTCTTGAACAGGCAGAGCGGCAATCTACTTTGAAACTACTGAAACACCTTCTCAACGTCAGCAAAGCGTCTTGAACAGGCAGAGCGTCAAGCTACTTTAAGAGCTGCTGAAACACCTGATCCAAAGTCAGCAAGGCGTCTTGAACAGGCAGAGCGTCAAGCTACTTTAGAGCTACTGAAACACCTGATCAAAGTCAGCAAGACTATTCAAACAAGCGGAACGTCAGGCCGCTTTAAAAGCCAGAAACACCTGATGAAACTCGCACAGACTCATTGAGCAAGCTGAACGTCAATCTACTATAAGGCATCTGAAACACCAGAACAGACACAGGCGCGAAAGATGCAAATGCACGCTCAAGCTGAAGGTCGACAAAATTTTCAAAAAACAATTGGTCGGTTTTTAATGACGCAACATTCAATTATGATCCGTTGATTGATTATAAAAATCACAGGTTAGTTGTTATCGGACTGATGGACAAAGCGTGTCGATTTTGCAGCGCTTTAAAATGAAAATGAGACCACCGCAGGCATGTGCTGTTCAATGGCAGTGTCTCTTCCGTTACTTGGGAACCAGAAGAACCTTTGAAAACTCTCTTTTATATGATGCTAATGGGTCACGGCGCTTTTTAAACAGGATCCGGAAATATAACTCATGCTTTCAAATGACGTCCTTCAGGTTGACCGAAATAATAATGCCGGAATTTTCCTGCCTACATTTACGGTGCAAAACCAAATTATCATAGAATAGGTTCA
Source organism: Parnassius orleans (assembly GCA_029286625.1). NCBI lineage: Eukaryota > Metazoa > Arthropoda > Insecta > Lepidoptera > Papilionidae > Parnassius > Parnassius orleans. Next base: position 68,659 of record JAGSMP010000808.1, on the reverse strand, counting down.
CTTTTCCAGCTGAAAACGAACAGCATAAATTATTACAAGTATATTTATGGGTGACGAAAATTGGAAGGAGTAGACCGTCGCTGCCAATTTATCAGGAGTTGAGAGAGAGACACAGTGTTCAAAATTCAAAGATTCTTGCATGACGTAACATTTTAGTCAAAACATTTAAAACTGCTTTAGAAAACCTGCACTGAAGAAGTTATAAAGTCGTCATTCACGCAGATCGGACCCCTCGAGGAGAGCATGAAAGGCGCTACGATGCACCTTTGATAAACGAAATAGCAGCCGTAATTAGTGGTGATCAATTTTCTTCACGAGACATTATCTTGCGAGCACGTGATGACACGTTGCAACGGGTATACGATACACACAAGTTTATGACGCTCTGCAATACCCATTGATTTGTTGCAAAAGGACAAGGGTTATAATTTTCAAATTCCATATTAACCGGTCACAAAGGCCCTACTCGAACAAAAAGTATCATGTATGGGTTTTATGCGTATCATATGATGTTGCGAAAATGATTTTAACCTCTTAGCCGGTGTGAACAATTATTTCATCAATTTTTGGTAGACATGTATGTGAAGATAGAAAGTGACGTCTCCGTTATATATCTTTAAATCAAAAAAAAGCTGCGCGTTGAGGAATTATATACATTTACAGATGCAGTTTCTAGCGACGTCAATGTATACCCCAGAATTTAGGTAAAATGGTAATTCTGCCCTCATCATTCGTTAACAGTTCCTTTTCTTATTTACACAGACGCATTCGCCTATGTACGAACTTACGGAAGATCTGATCTTTTCGTTACCTTGCACAATCCCATGGAAAGAATAACCGAGGCTAATGTCGGGCCAAAAGTACTGACAGACACGGTTGGTTGCTGGTATTTAGATTAAAGTACAAAATTAATGTAGTAACAATTAACAAAGGAAAATTTTCGGAGGTGCAGTGCTTCAGTATTCAATTGAATGGCAAAAGAGGATTACCGCATGCCCACATTCTAATATGACTTAAAAAAAAGTTGCGGCCCAGCCAAATGAACGACATAATAAGCGCCGATTCGGATCCTGATCAAGATAAAAATTGTATGATACCATCGTCAGAAATATGATTCACGGTCCATGTGGAGCACGAAATTCAATATCGCCATATGAAAGAAGGAAAATGTACAAAGAAATTCCTAAACAGCTATTAAAAAGAAACAATGCACAATGACAATGGCTACCCTTTATACAGACATAGAGCTCCCGAAGATGGTGGCAGGAAAGTTACAATCAAATCTCGCTCTGGAGCGTTCAAAACCTTAGATAACAGCTGGATTTTCCCGTATTCGCCCATTCTATGTAAAATGTTTAATGCCCACATTAATAAGAAGCATGTAGCTCTGTCCACGCAATCAAGTATATCTGTAAGTACATAAATAAAGGCGACCAAGCAATATTTAATCTCAGGAGTGAAGGTGAGGCAAATCCGTTAATGAAGTAACCTTTAAAGTAAAACCCTTTCAAGCAGGGCGTTATGTCAGCAGTAACGAGGGCAGCGTGGCGTCTCCTTGGCTTCCGAAAGGCTCCCAACAGTTACTCACCTTGCTGCACTTAGAAAATGGAGGCGTGTATGTTTCACCGAAAGAAATTTCCAAGAAAATTGCATCACCGCCAAAACTACATTAACAGCCTTCTTTCAACTTTGTCAAACCGACCCTTTTAAAAACGTTGTTATATTCTAAAGTCCCCCGCTATTACTTGGAACACATCTAGGAAGGTGGAAACGCCGTATTCAAGGCGCGCCTGTTACAAATGGCCGGTGTAAAGTCATCAGATGCCGCTTGGTCGTGTGTATACCGTCCATGTAACTAATTTTGAATGTTTCTGTTTACGATTGCTGCTGCACCATGTTCGGGTCCTACAGGATATAAAGACCTTAAAACTGTCAACGGTCAGAATGCGCAACTTATAGAAGCATGTGAAGCTCTGCATCTTTTAAAAACGATAATCACTGGGATGAAACCATGGAGGCTGCAGTGCCAGTCACCAGCCAAAATTAGAATCTTTATGCAACTCTCATATCATCTTGCGGGCAATCTAATGCACAATTGTGGGACAAATATAAAGTACATGGCGGAAGATATTGCGATTATGCGAAAGGTTACAGCAGACACACGCGAACATGACATACAATGAAGACATTTATAATGAAGCACTTGGAAAAATTGAAGATAAAGTAATGGCAATGGTAGAGCAAAAAAATTAAGCGACTTTGGGATGATAAGCCCTCAGCGAACAACCGAAAATGAACTAAGTGATGAAATTATACGTGAAACAAACTACGATATACCAAGCTTTGCAGCAAGTAGCCAATTGTACCCGCTTGCTTCCCGAACAAAACAGTTTTTGACAAAGTATGGACAAATTGAATCTGGAAATGGTGCACTTTTCTTTTTAGATGCCCTGGAGAACTCATTCAAAAGGCACACCTGCAGATGAAATTAAAGCATGCCTCAAGTCGTCTGTTTTATGGAACAAGGTGACCAAAATTCAGTTTAACTATGAATATGAAATGCATTTGTATAATGATATCAATGCTGGAAACTATGTGACACACTATTAAAATTTGGCGATGGCGGTTTGAAACGGATGCTGGGGCTGCGTTAAATTGACGAGAGATTTTGTAATTTAGTACAAGTCATTCGAATTAATTGCGAGCGTTTATTCAGATTTAACAAACAACATGCACAAATGGTTATGTGAAAGGGCGATCCCACACCAAAAAATGAGAGCGTTAACAAAATAAATTCAGATATATTAAGCGAAGTAGCAGGAGAAATAACAGAGTATTGTCAGTAGACATAGTTATGGACACAGAACAGAGCACTTCATATCCGTAGGTTTCTAAATTCTCTAGGTTGTCAGGTGTGCCCTCACATAAGCTTCAATTAAAATTAGGCGTCCCAGTCATGCTAATGCAAATTTAGATGCTCCTCGGTTATGTAACGGGACAAAGCTGCGTGTGACACATCTTGGACGGAACATAATCAGTGCTACAATTTGACAGGCGTAGGAAAGGTGAAAATGTTATTATACCACGGATCCTATAATTCCCACAGATCTTCCTTTTTAATTCAAAGGTTGCAGTTCCCTATTAAGCTCAGTTTTGCAATGACAATTAATAAAGCGCAATGGCAAGCGTTACAAGTAGCGAGGTTCAACTTAGACCGTGCTTCTCACATGGTCAACTATGTAGCATGTTCGCGTGTGTCAAATGCCCAGAATCTCCACATTCTTTCCCCGAATGGAAAAACATATAACATTGTGTACAGTAGCGTCTTAAAATAGTGTTCAGTTAGTTTTTTCCAAAATTCCCACAATCAATTAATCAAATTCACAGATCTTCCTTTTTAATTCAAAATTTCCTATTTAGCTCAGTTTCTTTTCAATTCCAATGCTGCGCCTCTGACGGACCTATTAAGCTCAGTTTCCTTTCAACTCAAAGGCTGCATCTCTGACGGATCTTTTATTTGCTCAGTTTCCTTTCAATTCAGAAAACTGCATATCTGACGAATCAATTTAGCTCAGTTTCTTTTCAAAGTCTGCATCCCTGACGGATAATTATGCTCAGTTTCCTTTAATTAAAAAATATCATTTCCATTTAGAATAAACAGGCTATTTTCATGCTTTCCTATACGCTGCGTTTCAAAACATTTAAATAGGCTGACAGAATCAATTTTGCTCAGTTTCCTTTTAATGGCTGCATCTCTGCAAATCTATAAAACTCAGTTTTCTTTCAATTCAAAAACAATGGATAGTTTATTTCCAGTGACCATGCGGGCGAAGTCACGGGTAACAGCTAGTACAAAATAATCTGTAAAACTTAGCTGATATTATTATTAATATCAAAACCGAAGGTATTTATGTGCATATTATGTATACATTTTGCTACTGAGGAATTGCTACAGAAACTCAATAATTGATTTTGGCCCGACCAGGATTCAGACGGGACCTCATGATCAACAACGGCATTTGACCACTAGACCAACGAGGCAGTCATCAAAGATCATGAGTCGTCATCAGTAATGATTAAGAGTATGGAGTTAAACTTGAATGTTTTCGAGTTCGCGATTCGATTACTGTCGTCAACCGTGACGTAAAACCCTAGCACATGTATTTTAATATTTGATATTGCGTTACTAATTTTTGGTGAACTTCTTTAGGCGCGTTGGGCAATTTTCGGATGAAAATTTCGCGTCACCGACATGCTAATGCTAATAGTATACACTATATTTTTTAAAGAATGAGGACCAAAGAACACATAGCTATATAATAATAATAAAAAGTATTTATTTGCTTCAAAAAGATACAATGTTAAAATTTAAATAGAAAGCTTAAAATTTGTTGTGATTAAACGGTCTATGACTCAGTTGTAACGAAACCCATTACTCTGCTATTCTGCCAAACGCATTAACCACACAGGGTCTTAGGCAAGTGATGAAATACACGTATCAACAATAAATAAATAACATAAAACAATAAATAAATAATATTTACAAAATAAAAATAAATGTTTGCTAATTTGAGGGTATCAAAGCCACACAGAGCCAGGGATTGCTGTTGAATCAGCCACTCATGGCATCTTTGCCGAAAGGTGACGAAGATAGGGTGGAAGCGAACCGGTGGCAAATTGTTCCAGATTTTAGCAGCAAGAATTTAAAATACCTCCTGGCTCCAGTGGTCTAATCCTGGGTGTGGAAGCCACTGACAGTTTCTCTGACCGAGGCAAACTTTTTTCAACAACTATCTTATCATTACAAATATCTTGCAGAGCTGCGTGATGCAGTGTGTGCAGGAAGCAATCATATTTAACTTGGTACTACTGGACATATTTAATATGCCATTACTGACTAAATAAGGTGAAATTCTGTGTTTTTCGGTATATTAAAACAAAAACGCATACTTGCGTTATCACTCTCTGTACATTCTTCACGCAGTTTTTAAAATAAACAAGGACTATAAACAATATAGACAAAAATGAAGGGTGGCATTGTACTAAACTGTTACAAAGCAGCAGTCTTATCACGTTTAGAAATATGCTAATATATAAAAAAATTAAAGACTTTTTGTCTGAACATGTTGCTCAAATTTTAACTTCTCATCAATGAGAGACCTAAATTGCGAACACAATTCTCATGGGTATGACAGTGTCAAAGATCTTAACAACAAGCTTCTGTTCATTAATCATTTTACCTCGCGCTTTGTTCCAAGTGTAATATTGACACTTTTGAGGTTAAGTACAGAGACCATGTTTCAAGACCACTCTGCAATAGAATCTAGATCTTTGTTTAACTTGGAAATAACAGCAACCTCCTCATCGATTGGCGTTGTATGAACATATACTTGGCTGTCATCTTCATATAAGTGAATTCTCGTGTGAGTTATTGCTTTAACGTTGGCCGTGTATATTGCGAATAATGTGGGACCAAGTACTGAACCCTGCTAAACACCTTTATTAAATGGTAGCGTGTTTGGAGATCTTTAGTGATCCTTGACTTCAACATTGCACATTTTGGCGGCGATTGCGAGTAGGATTGAAAACCAGATGCAGGCCAAATCTGGAAACCATAATATTTTAATTTTGCCAATGGAGACAGATATTCAACGCAATCGAAGAGCGCGGCTGAAGTTTAGCAAGGCCATGTTCATACCCTCATTGGAAGCAGCAAGAATATCATCAGTAATTTAAAGGCTGATACTGTACTGTGATTCTTTCCGAACCAGATTGAATCACAGGTGGTACTGATTACGTTCTACGTATGGTGAGGGGTATGAACGCATATTTCAACTTCTTTAGATAGTGCAGGAAGAATGCTTATGGTCTTATATCAGAAAGATTATCCGCTCTTGTTTTTAGGAATGGGAATGACGACGGCACATTACAAGATTCTGGAAATACTCGGATATGGAAGCGTAGTTTCAACATTAACATTGAGATGCCATCAGTTTCGGTTGTTCATCATCAGTTCATCATCATCAGGTTAGTTGCTGTAGAAGTAATTATACTTTTCACAAAAGTTTCATTTACGCCTACGAATCGAAATTCCATTTCAGAGTGTTTAAGTGATTAAAATTTTTCGAATAACACTTTTGTCAGGAGGTGCATGATATGCTGTTTATAAAGTGATTATTAAGTGAATATGATCCGTAAAGAAGATGATCCGGTATAGAACGGTTTTAACGCCAGGTGAAATTATTCGTTTCTGACGCTCCACATATGGGAAGGATTTGCCTTATTGTTGACAAGTCTAGTAAAATATGCTTGCTTTTCTAGAGTAACTGCTCAGTTATAATAGTTGCGCAGATCATGATGAGTACATACTACCTTCGATTTCTGGTTTTGACCCGGTGACAAGCCATGTCACGAGTTGACTTAATTTCGCTAAGAGTATTAGTCATCCATGGGGCAGGGGTAATTTAAATACCCCTGTTCGGGCTAACAAGAAGGAATGTATACACCAAGTCAATGATGAGATTGTTAAGAGTATTTACCATATCATCAATATTATCTTGTGCTAGTACTCCCCAGGGCCTGTATTTAGCTGCATTGTTTATATAAATTGGACGACATTTAGATTTTAGAATCATGAGCGGAAATTTTGCTAAGAAATCAGTCCATGATCACTGAGATCGTCATTATGTGTCACCTCCACAGAAATGGTCTTAAGGTGTGTCCTTGTAAAGATAACATCAATCAGGGTACTTGTAGTAGAAGGGATCCGTCTAGGCTGTTTCACGATTTGATGGAATTAAATCTGTCAGCCGCCGTTGTTAGGAAATTAATGTTCAGTCGCCAACTAAATATAATTGATTATATTGCGCTATTGAGAATGAGAGACTCGTGTAAAGTCTATATCTGAACCAACACTCACTGATTCAGGATGATACACCAAACCAACTACAGCAGTCTCACAACCTATTTTAACATTAAAACATATCTGTTCAAGTTCCCCAGGGGATGATCTAAGCTTTGTACGTAAGTTAGATTTTATGTGCTACCACCACCTTGACCAAAGCGAGGGTTGTGCAACAGTCTATATTCAGAAATTGAATATAAGTCAATATTTGAACGATGGTGAAGCCAAGTCTCGGTAAGACAAAAGATATCAATTTGATACTTTGATTAAGTTCCTCCAAACCGGTATTTGTGAACTTACATTCAAAAATTAACGTAAAATAATTTCTTTTTCCTTTACCCATAAAATAACATACGGTTTTTTCAAAGTAAACTTAAACCAAGTGAACACAAAAGAAAATAAACAAATAAATAGAAGATATAACTAAACTACATTAGTTAAGCAATTAATATTTTTAATGAGCAAGGAGGAGCACCTTCAACTTTGCGAGCGTACACATTCCTCTTCTGAGCCAAATAAACTTAAAATTTCTCTTCGCCAACTCTTCTAGCCTCTGAATAATGATTTACTATCAGAGATATGTTCAGAGATATATATTGTTAAAGGTGTGAAATAATCCAAACAGATCCTCATGGCCTTTTCCTGTATGCCGTTAATTTCAGGTTATTGTAACGAGATATTTTTTTCAATGGTATACAGTCGACTATACAGGTATAAAATTCTTTTGAAGTTTTAAATTCTAAGTCGGTAATTATTTAATTTCTTTATCTTTTGTTCTACCTTACTTTCAAATCCACCTGTTCAGCCTAAAAAGTTAGTAGCTTTCTCAAGCTTGTTTTGAACTCACAGGCTAAATTAATCTCCTGAGATATCATTGCCTTGATGTTCTCCTGAATAGCTGATCGCAATTTGAAGTGGTGACGTGGTCGATAGTTTATTATCAAGTAAGTCACCTATTTTCTCTAAGTTGCTGGTGAGTGGGCTGATCTCCCGCGTTAGTTGGCGCACACTTTAACATTTAGATGACTTGACAATTTTCTGCCTCTTTCTCCATACAGCCTTCAGAGAACATTGTGTTTCCGCAGATGGGGTGTTCTAGTGGTCGCTCTTAGGTTGACGATTTTTACATGTGTGACATATCCACAGCTTTAGGTTCTTTGTCTAACAAATAAGATTTTTCACTAATCGACAATAATACAGTTTACGACGACGCGTTATTGTGGACGGACGTATTCAGGCTACCGAGGATTTTAAAAACATTGGAAACAGTAAATATTTTTGAAAAAGTATCTTATTTCTATAGTCATAATATTGAGAATCATAGTCAACTTCGGTGATCAACGGGTGCAGTTAAACGTCAGTCTACGTGTGACTGCGATCCCCCTCTGCGCCACAAAGATCGGTATATATTTCAAGCTATTCTTTACATAGATTAATAAACATAAAAAGTGATATTTTTGATAATGCAGCGCTCTCCAACAAATAAACGTTTTGATTCCGATCCGGATCTATCAATATTGCCGCTCGAAAACGCAAGTATGATCACGATATTTCAGATTCATTCAAATTATTCACTGATAATATATTGAAAAGATGGATGATTGGAAGACAGACTTTAATAATAATTTGCTTCAAATTAATGACACTTTAAATAATTTGATTAAGAACGACCTTGTAAAACTGAACGAGTGTAGTTGAGATGAAGGCAGAGACCAATAATATGTAAGGAATACACAGATATTAAGACTGACATAGTAAATTAAAAACTCAGCAAGTGGCAACACAAAAGAAATTAATAGTCTCCTGCAGTCAGTAAAATTCAATGCTGATCAACAAGACGAGCAAGCAAAAAATTGAAATTTTAGCTGTCGATATTAAGAAACACATGAGATAGAGACGGAAATGTTAAAATAAAACTGCAAAATATCCATTTACAATCACAACTGAACTCAAATGAACAGAGAGATTGTTAAATATTGAAATTGTAGGTGTGCCAGCAAAGCGAAAATCTTCAAGACCTTATTTTGAACATTGGAAAACATATTGGTGTCGATATTCCACCAAATGATATTTTAAAACGAACAGAGTTTCTCCAAAATAAAATTACAAGGTCGTCCCAGAGTCATAAAAGCTAAAATGCGAACAAGGCTCTTGAAGGACAACATATAATTTCACGTGGCCGCAAAGCCAGAATTACCACAAGGATATCGATATAACAGGAAAGCAAACCATATACTCGTATATTAACGAACATTTAACCCCTTTAATAAACAACTTTTGAAAAAAATATGAGAATTGGCCAAAACAAAATAGCATCAGTTCGTCTGGGTAAAAATGGGTTAATATTCGTGCGAAAAACGACAACTCTCTTTACAGATCATAAGCGAAGAGGACCTCAAGAAATTAAGTGTTTCAAATAAGTATTCTCTTTAATAATTTTTCTCGTTGTTGAACTTATATATTTCCTACCATATAATTTGTACTGTATTTATAACTTTAATTGTCTAAAACGTGTCTCAATAGCTATATTTAGTTTAAATTCTAAATATTTAATGTTTATAAAAACCTTTATCTGCCAGTTCTGTTCGGAATAGGTACTCTATACTAGAAAACACGTTACTTACTATGTTATTGTGTACGCTTAATTAATGTGCATAGAATTGTGCATGGCCACATTTATGTACAAAATTTATAATTACAAAAATTTTGAAATTTTAATGATGCAGCTAATAAATTATTATCTCTTTGTCATAACAGCACTGATAACAAAAATTATCTCATTCCTAAAATATAACTTACTGCATACTTCAAACAAAACAATCATAAACTACCATTAAGCCGCTTAAAAATTACTGTTTTTATGTATTAATATTTAACATCATATTATATACATTAATGTTATCACTAAAATCATTTATCGCACCTGTTTATAATGATCGGCTTTACGCATTTTAACTTCATTGTAGTCATATTTATCTCTGCTAAAGAACATTAGTGCCGGAGCGTAGTAAATTCTTACAATACCTTCAAATAGTTAATAAACATGCATTCTTTAAACTTTCAATATGGACCTATTTGCACATTTATTCATTCTATTAACATTAGTAGGAAACTTTAACATTAACACATATTTATATATATGGTTTACAAAAGATGAACACATAATGCGTTATACTTGTTCGATACTTATATCAAATGCCAAACACGAAAACTATGCATCGCTTTTTCTGTCAACCTATAATCAACATCACTCTTGTACACATTATTAATTTATGTTTTGTACTTCAACCTCTTCATTTTACAAAACAATTATATTTATTAGTAATATTTTCAGTTATATAATAACTTTTATACTATAAGTTGTAAACAATTGGTAGCATTCTATCTTCGTCATTAAATAAAAGTAAATATATAAAATATATTATCAAAATACACGGGGGCTGAGAACTAAATGTTTGCAATTAAGACAACAGATTTTAAGAAATGATTATGATATTGTAATAACATGGTTTGCATGGGATTTTCGACAGAAATTATGTGACGATCGGTATGAAGTCTTTCGGTGTGACCAGACTTATTATCATGCGATAAAAAGACGGGAGGCAGGGTCATGATCTTAGTGCGTAATGAGTTATGTGCGACTCCGTAGTCACTGAATGTTTGAATAACTGCTCACCGCCTGATATGTTAATGCTATTAGTCCCAGCACGCAATTTCTGCTACTGCAGTTTGTACATTATTGCGATTTATATCTCTAGCCATCACATATCCCAGTTGAAATAGATTACTTACTGCAAAAACTAAAATCTGTCGTAATCTCAAATAGTACTGGAAAAAATATTTTAGTTATCGGTGATTATAATCTTCCATGCATCTCATGGAGTACTCAGGGCCCAACACATTTAAATAAAGGCAATGCTGAATTAAAAGCGCTGGTGTAAGGTTAACAGATGAACTGGTTTTCTCGGTCTCAAGCAATATAATAGTTTTAAAAATTATGCCGGTAATATTTTAGATTTGGCATTAAATCTTCCACTTGAAGTCGCAATTTGCAACTCGCCCTTATAAAGGTTGACCGCGCCATCCTCCGCTAGTACTGGAAATTTTAGACGTCTCAATCACACCGTTTACTAAAACATCTAAACCTAAATATGATTTTAATAAAGCCAATTACGAAACTAAATGAAACTCTAAATAGCATCGATTGGCGAACACAATAACGATCTCGCACGGTCCAAGAGAGCATGATAAGCTTTTATAATGTAATAAATGATGCTATATGCCAACGTACCACTTAAGTCATATCATAATAAAGTACCCTATCTGGTACAGTCCCGCTTTAATAAAAATAATTAAGAAAAATCAAAGCACACAAAAATGGAAACGTTTTGGCATTTGTTAGATTACGACGTTTTCATTATTACGTAAACGCCAAAATCGGGTTCAGGATGCTTGCTTTGCTATCTATACTCAACGTTAGGAAGCCATTAAATACAAACCGAGGATATTCTGGTCATCGTTAAGTCTTTGCGTGGTGGATCGAATTATCCAAATCAATTAACATATCTCGGCAATAAAGTAACGGGTGGTAAAGATATATGTGATACTTTTAATACTTTTCAAAAACGTTTTCGGTGACCCTTCTGATAAAATATTAGGAAGGCAATGCCACTTCTACATGCGATAATATATCTAAACTGTTTATCCCTACATCCATTATTGAAAAGGCTTAGACTCCTTGATATTTCTAAAGGAGCAGGATGCGACAGCATTCCCCTTATTTTGGCGTAACGTGCAAAACCTTGTGTGTTCCTATTGCCATCATTTTTAATATGTCTCTTAGCGAGTGTATTTCCGGATATCTGAAAAGAGCACACATTGTTCCTGTACATAAAAGGAACTAAAACAAATTGAAAATTAAAGGGCATTCAATTTTAATATTATTAGCAAAGTTTTTGAAAACCGTTTATGATGTTATATATCCCGTAATATGTGAGGACTGCCAACCACTCAACATGGATTTCTAAGGTGTCGATCTACTGTCACTAATCTGGCGTGCTTTTCTAACTATGTTTTATCTAATATGGATGGGGCGGTAAGTAGACGTGGTCTACAGACTTCGAAAAAGCTTTCGACCGTGTGGACCCGTCATCTTATTGAATAAACTACAACTGTTAGGTATACATGGGGATTACTCAGTGGATTAAATCTATTTGGTAACAGGTCTCAGGCTGTTGTAATAGGTGGCTATAGATCGGACTTAATCGAAACCAGGCATTCCTCAGGATCACATCTAGGACCTTTACTGTATAACGCCTATATCCATGATATTACTACTTGTTTTAAGTTTTCACACATTTAATGTACGCCGATGACAAAATTTTTACAACATCCGTACTGAACAGGACTGTCAACAAATGCAAACTGATTTAAACGCTTTGTTAGCTTATTATTCTGCTAACAAAATAACAATTAATATTGATAAATGCGAATGTATTAGCTTTACGTAAAAGAACCCTATTTCTCCTACAATTTTAACCGTATTGCAATACAAAAGAACATCCACTGTTAGAATTTTAGGAGTTCACTTAGATAGTAAAATGCTTTTATCAGAGCATGCAAAATTGTTAACAAGGCTTTTAAAAATCTTGGTTTATGTTGAGAACTTGCAAACCTTTTAAAGATATTAATACAAAATTATGTATAATGCTTATGTTCGTAGTATATTACAATATACCAGTCAATTTGGTCACCTCAATACGCTACCTATAAGATCATATAGAACGCATACAAGAAAAATTCATCAATCATCTAAATTATCGTTTTCTCAAATCACCATTGGTAACCTATGAAAATATTTGTCAATCTTATAATTTATTGACACTCGAAAACAGGCGTAAATTAATGGACGTATGTTTTGTGATAATGTCCGTGGACACGTAGACTGCCCTGAGTTGGTGGCGACAGCATACAACATACAAATCGCGTCGTGTCCGCCGTCAGCCGCCCTTTATTGCATGTGCCGTTGCTGTCACCAATTATGCACGTAATGCCCATAAACCGATTGCTCAGGACGTACAATGAGATCTTTAGTGATATAGACCTCTTTGTTTTTAGTAAACCAGCCTTTAATAAAAGCTATTAAGATTCTATATGAGGTGCAAAATGATTAAATCATTTGATTTACAAAATCAAGATGATCATCATCCACAAGTCTGCTGAACATGGACCTCCCAGGGAATGCCACGGGGCATGGTCCTGAGCGCATGCGTCCATCGACTTCCTATGTCTTATCAGGTCGTCACTCCATCTAGTGTGACTCCCTACACAAAATAAATAAATAGTAAATCTACATAAATCAACCCAATTGTAATATGAAATGAATTTATACTTTGAATCATTTAGTATAATCATTTCTTAATTTGATTGTTTATCGTTTATGGCATTAGTGGTGAAAATTGACATAAGTGTAACAATATGAAAAATAAATAAATAAACAGGTGTGATATTTCATTAAATTAAATTACATAAAAGAATGTTGATATTTAGCTAAATTTAAACATTTTGCAGAGAAATAAATAATACAAATATTATCTATATACACATATACAAAGTGTAATTAATATAAATATTTAGTGACATATCTGTGAACATGTATATAATTAGATTAGTACATACATATTTTAATAAATCCAAAGAATAGTTAAATTGTACCAAATCCATAATATATTTTGTTTATATACCTGAAAAACCTTTAATAGGCCTTACATTTAAGCTGTATACTTTAAGTCCTTAAAATTGTTAAATCGCTGTTGGTTTTAAATAAATAAAAAAATCATGGCACAGTCAAATTATATTTTTAGTTACATGACCTGCAACACATAAACTGTCGATTAGTTATTTTAATCTGACAACCAGTATTAAAAATATTAGATATTCGGGATTTAAACCGAAAATGTTCAATGATGAAACAAAACAATATACGTGTGTTTCTGCAAATACCCGCCAACTATCTGTGTAATGCAAACTGGTAAGTGGATGCTGTGGCTCAAAGACATTAACGTCTATCCTCGATTAAGAATCAAAATGCAGATGTGTTGTCACCTCTAGGACTAAGGTGGAATGCCTCCTTTTCGATACCCAGTGTCTCCGGGTTCTAGGTCTTCTAGGGTCTCAGTTCTACTCACCATACAAAGCAAAATTAAGCTGCCATTTAACGCTGGTATTTTGTGAGCGTCGTACTTCCCAGTGAAAGCCGACCCAATCGTGCTGAATTCAAAATAATCCTGCGCTGGCTCTACCGCGTTAAATGCATGTATGCGCTACTGTGCAGTGGGACGTCTCTCATTTAGAAAAATATAAAGAATTTAATTCCAGCTACCACATATTTAGGCACTTAAATTTGAATGTTGTAAACACATCAATTATTAATAGTATAAAATTGAAAGAATAACTTGACAGGTATAACATTTAACAAAAGTATATATAAATTAGAACTAAAATACATTTCTCATTTCAGAGAGGGCTTAGGGCAGAAAATTTATAAATTAAAAAAATATAATTAATAAAATAATAATAATACGTCAGGCCCTCCTCCTCGTTTTTTTTGCGAACGTATTTCTAGAACAGTTCCATGGTGTTTCTTTCAATATTTAGCACATGCATAATAAAAGTATTTTTAAACCCATACAGCGCCTGGAGCGCTGTTGGTTCATGTTCCATAAAATTTAAGACTCAGTTTCAGTCACGATAATATGTTTCCGGTGAACGATCGGCCGTGGCTCATAAATATGAATTCTCATATTCATATACATACATAAATAAATAAACTCTCGCCTGTCACATAAGCTTTTTCTTTCACATCCATATATCCACGCATACAAGCTCGTCGATTAAGGGTATACTTAATTTTGCTCATCGTCATTATATATCCAATTTAAGCGATAAACTACCGTCTTCCTTTACCGACTCAGACACTCCTTATTCGTATCATTATCATTATCAAGATCACTACTGCCCATCAAATGTCCTCTGCTGAACTAAGGTCTACCGACATATTATACCTCTTATATCTCCTTTATTATAGTTACCATAATATAGTTGCTACGATTAGCAAGCGGATTGGTAAACGCCATTTTAATTATTTTGAATTAACCTTCCTCTCAGGGATGACATTGGGTGGTGAATTTTCTTACGCCACCATTCTACGGTAATTATTATTCGTATACCAACTATTAAATGTATATTTCGATCTAGCAACCGCCCCATTTCCTTTGGATATAATCTATTAATGTGCCGTTATTTAGATTAGGGTAATCAAAAATTTCTCGTTCTTCCTTTTAGTACTTAAGTTTTGGATAAAATATAGCCTAGATCCCTCCTGGCATTACTCAATATCCGTTCATAAGGTTTCATTACAATCGGTTCAGCCGTTTCGAAGATAGTCCAGACAGACAGACAGATAAAATTAAAAAAAGTTATTTAAGTCTTAAAGCATACAAATAATCCTTTGAGCTTAAAAGCCATTTATTTCAATATTACAGACAGAAAATTTAATTTTATTCATGTATAGATTAAACCTAGTATATTGTTTATTGATTTCCTAGGTTTATCAAAATGTCTATATACACTGTCTGTCTTTATAAACACGGCTTTCAGATGCTGTGCTCTCTCTAGCAAGTAGCAACTCGTGAATATTGTCAAAGTTGTTACCCTCGAGTTCATAGTTGTGCTATATAGTATTATACGGTGGCACTTTCAGTGTATCCCATATCGTCCCATGGGTTCGTAAGAGGCGAGGAAACTGGAAACAGAGTGGGCAGCAACATCTTCCTGATAACATTTCAAAATAATAAAAACTGGGTTCCAACCCACCAGGCAATAGCAACTATGGCAAAATCCTCCTTTGAGAGCCAATATAGGAGAGACCTATGTTCAGCAGTAGACTTTATAGCTTGTAACGGATGGACTTTCAGTGTACAGGTAAAAGACAGCCATAGAAAATTTCTAGTGTTTTATTTTCTTATAAAATAAGGGTGACAAAGGCCACAGCATCCATTCACCATCAGGTGGACTGTGTGTTCATCTGATGAGAAGTGAATGCTGTTGCTCTTGAACATCTACATTTATCCTCGATTAAGAATCAAAATGCAGATGCATTGTCATCCCTGAGGACTAAGATGGAATGCCTCGTTCCAGTAAAAAGAGTATCCGGTTCTCTACTCTCTCTCTCTCTACAAAACACAGCAGCGTTAAGCTGCTATTTTACGCTGGCATTCTGTGAGAGCGTGGTCTTTCCCCGGTTGAGCTGACCCATTCTTGCTACAATTATATAGCTGCAGCGTGGCACTACCACGTAGTGTGGAAGTTATTAAAGAAAATTCTCTTGACTCTACCTAGCTGAACAACACTATATATTCATCATCATCATTACAACCAAAAAGTACGGAATGGACTATCTGTATCCATCGACTACTTACGTGTGTCTTCGATCGTAATTCTATCTAGTGGAGGTTTGCCCAACATTGCTGGGCCAGTATGAAGCTGCCACTCGAGAACCTTTCTTCCCCATCGGTTGTCGGTTCTTTGAGGTATATGACCGGTCCATTGCCGTTTCAGCCTAATGATCTGCTGGGATTTTTCTGCGTGATGAAATATATTTTTTATATTTCATCACGCAGAAAAATTCAGAGCAATAGCATTTTCCATAGCAAGTTGAGTGACTTTCACAACACTATCTGAAGTATTAAAACCTACATAACTTTAGTACAGTTAATTAAGATCCGTAAAAAGATTTTCTTTTACTTTTCAGAGTTTGAGAGACACAAATAATGAATGGCTAATTTTAAATTTATGAGATATTGAACTCCACAAATTCCAATCGGAGAAAAATTACAAAACAAAGGCTAGACCATACCAATCGTAGTTTGGTTGACTGTATAATAGGACACAAATAAAATAAAATAAAATATAATTTACATACATTGCTACAGATGTTATTGATTATAATTATAATGATAATTATAATTGAGTTCCTAGGCACTTTCACCTATACTCGAATAAGTATCAAACTGCAGATGCATCAGCACGATGGAAGACTGTGGTAGAATGCCTCCTTAGACCGAATTTCGACAACGGCAGTCGGTCTTGACGGAGACTAAAGCCATCTGCGCAGGATAGGAATGTAGTGCACGAGTGTGGAGTGTGTGCGCAAGCACAGGTGCACTCTCTATTCCCTCAATCTCATAGTCCATTGTGATGGTACAGTAATTCTATATGATGATAGAGACCAGGCGCAGGACCAACGATTTTAAGTACTTTCCTCAGAAAGTACCTCGGCATTGGGGTAAAACCCTATCAACTTTCTGACTCCAAACTACTAGTGATTATTTAATTCATTTCCGTCAGACCCGGGATTCAAACCCAGTACATTCGCGCTTACACCCACTAGACCAATGAGACAATCAAAACCTATATCTCACTTGATTCTCTCACTCAAAGACATAGCAGCTCCATGATGCTATTTTACACTGGTATATAGTGACAGCGTGGACCTTGTCCAGTAAAGTAATGGTATCCTATATAAGAAAGTTATACCATTGCAGACACTAAAACGGCGTTTAATTACAGTTAATGAAAAAAGAAATCTAAAAATTTAAGCGAAACCAAGTAGACCACTTTATTTTAAAGGTAAGCCAGTGCTGGACAACAAAGTTCATTATTAATGCACGAATGTAATTGTCTTTCCAGAGTAAGCGATCAGCATTCCGCTTTATATTAATTAGAGCACGCCTGATGTTGAGTTGTTTGTAATCAAGAAGCTTTACGACACTCGCTCTCGTTGCTCGAGCAATATCCCTTCACAAGCGGCAGCGAAATCAGCTTTTTTATTAGCCTTCTGGGGACGTACGTGCACGCTGTTTTTCTTTGCATCTAATAAACTGTGAAAAGGGTAACGTATCCCATTACAATAATTACTTATGTATCGATCCCTATGAGAAAAAAGTTTCTCAAATGGCAGCCCTTACCGTTAAGCGAAGTATAGGACAGCCCCCACTAGATGCAGAGACGACCTATTTATGTACATGGTAGAGCCACGCTGCAGATATATTATATTTGTAGCACGAGTGGGTCGCTTTGACCGTGAAAGGACCACGTTCTCACAGAATACCAGCGTAAAAAGCAACTTAATACTACTGTGTTATGTACGGTGAGTTTAGAAAACCTGAGACCCTTGTTACTAGAATCGAGGCATTTCTACTTTGTCCTCAGGTGTGAAAACATCAGCATTTTGATTCTTAATCAAATTTAGATCTAGATGTCTATGAGACCTATCATTCAATTATCATCAAGTTGACTGTGTGCTCGTTTTTCACCCATATTCTATAAAAAATAATTAAAAAAGATGCAGGAAGGCGATGGATGCAGGTGGCTCAGGACCATGCTTTGTGGTATTACATTGGGGTGGCCTGTATTCAGTAGACTTGTGGAGTGACTATTATAAACAAATGTAATGGCTAATGAATGAACTCATATATGGATGTATTACGCTATTTATTACCTATTATACCATAAAGGCCATAGATGCCTGTGCCAATGAGACGTATTATAGAGAGCTGTAAATTTTCTCTATTGATTATATATTTTTAACAACAGAGTATTGTATTTTTATTCGAAGGTGAAATAATAAAATCGCTAATTGAATTTATACCCTGCTTAAAGCATAAAAGAATTAAACTCTAATTAATTTTAATCCGGTTATCTGAGTAACCGATTCCAAAACTTATTGAACGTAAAGATGAATTGTTTGAAAGAGGAAGGCAGCAAAGTGTATAAAGAGTTAAGTCGAATTAACAGAATTCAAAACAAGTGTATAATTGCCGGACCGTTGATTGAAATGAAAGATGTGAAAGTTTAACGAGCTATGGATTTTTAATG
The DNA here is from genome assembly GCA_029286625.1 of Parnassius orleans. Taxonomy (NCBI): domain Eukaryota; kingdom Metazoa; phylum Arthropoda; class Insecta; order Lepidoptera; family Papilionidae; genus Parnassius; species Parnassius orleans. The sequence goes on along the minus strand of JAGSMP010000808.1, from coordinate 49,818 downwards.
GAAGAAGTTTTCTAATTATTTCCCAATTAATCATTTATTGATATATTTCTATTCATGTTGTTTCTTTTAGATTCAGCATTGTCATAGTTACACACATTAACAATCTATTTCGGTTCATTCAATATTGCTTAATACTAGCTGCAACCCGCGGTTTCACCCGCGTATAATTTAAGAAATCTTGAATTGGTTGATTGATTTAGAATACTTCAGTATAGACAATATTTTAATTAACATTTTGATGTGGTATTAAGATATATTGGTTTTCACCGTATCCTGTTCTAGATAGGACAACATATAATAGCCCATTGGAAAAACAGCATCGCCTTAAGTCTATCCCCATGTGCTTAAAAATATGTCCCTGTGCTTTATCGGTTCTCATCGGGCGGCTAGTGTAATGCGTCATTCGCGCGCTGAGCCGTGTGTTGAATTATTTTAATTTTTCATTATCTCTTAAAATATGCGTCCAAATAACATGCTATAAAGAGCAAATATTATCTTCAAAAAAATTGTCTTGATTATAAAGTAACTTTCGTTCGTAAGGATTAATATGCCAATTATGAGGTAATCTATGGGGAGGCATTTGACTGCCTCATTGGTTTAGTGGTAGTAAACATGGTTGTTGGTCATGAGGTCCAGGGTTCGAATCCCAGGTCGGGCCAAAATCAGTTTTTGGGTTTTCTGTCAAGAAATTCTCAGTAGCAGTCCGGATTCAGGAATCTAACGGTATTTCACAACCGTGCCTCAGAAAGCACGTAAAGCTGTGTGTCCTGCGTCTGATCTCTTTCCGGTCATGTCGGATAACCGTCTCATCGTACTATGATAGCAGGTTTAGGTTTAAAGAAACTTATTCTCATAAAGACATTATATACGCCACTTACATGAGAACATAAATAAAAGTAAATATAATAAATATAAACACTCACGACTGTCACCCAGAGGGGTAGGCAGAGACTACGGACTTCCATTTGGCACGATCCTGGCACACCTCTCTCGCCTCCTTAACATCCATATATCTACGCATACACGCTCGTCGGTTAAGGGTACTCCTAATCTGGCCCATTTTCAATATATCGCCAATTTGGTCGATAAATCTTCGTCTAGGGCGTCTCTTTCCGACTCTGCCGTTCACTTCTGCAACATAAATTTGCTTTGTCACTCTTTCCTCGTTCATTTTTTCTACATGACTAAACCACCGAAGCATTCCTTTCTTAATCCTGGTCACAACGTCATCTTGCAAACCACACTTTTCTCTTATCACACTATTTCTCACCCTGTCATTCAGATTCACTAACATACTCCTTAATGACCGCATTTCTACAGCATTCTACTTTTGCTTCGCTTCTGCCAGACCCAACTTTCACTACCATGCATTAAATTAGGGACTAACAGAGCATTATGAATTGCCAAACGTGCATTTTGTCACATTCTGACTCTTCATAATAGCGTATGAGCCCCCATTCACTCTATTTCCTGCGTTCACTCGTCGTTCTATATCCTTATCATATCTACCATCCCTGCTAAATAAAAAAACTCATCCACTTGCTCAATCAACTCCCCTTCTATTCTTATTTCATATAACGTTTTACTTACTTCTCTTTCAAATACCATCACTTTCGTCTTACTTGCGTTCACTTTCATACCCCTTTCTTTTAATGACCAGTTAATTAAAGTAACCATCATTTGCAACTCGGCCGCCAAACGATGCAAATATGACTTGATCATCGGCGTACAAAAGGCATTTGACGGTTATTTCACCTATTCTCAGCCCACATTCTTGAACTTTCAAAGTTTGCAAACAACTGTCCATAAATAGGTTGAACAGCCACGGAGAAGCCACACAGCCCTGTCTGACACCTTTATGGATGCCAAACCAGTCCGAGTAGGCCCCGTTGATCCTGACGCTTTCCAAGTCCATGAACGCACAAAAAACTTTCTGCTTTTTGGCCAAAAACTTCTCCGCAATCATGCGCATAGAAAAGACTTGATCCGTACACCCCATTCCCTTTCTAAATCCAGCTTGCACATCCCAAATTTATCCATCAGTTTCTTCCATAACTCTTTCAATTAACACCTTAGCATACAGTTTACTCACCACGGTAGTTTTTACAGTCCTGCTGTGACCCTTTTCCTTTATATATTGGGACTATAACGGCTTTGCACCAGTTTTCCGGTACCCTTCAGTTCCCAACATAAATTAAACAAGGTGTACAGCAGGCCTGCCCTCCCTCTCCAGCCCTTTGCATTTCGAGTGATACTCTATCATATCCGGGTACCTTACCTGCTTTCATGCTTTTCATTGCTTTCATTATTTCATCTACACTTATCTCCCTAACTCTCTCCACTTGTTTCGGAATTTCTATTTCACTTAATTCCGACGACTCTTCTCTCATAAACACGCTTTCAAAGTATTCCTTCCATCTGTTTAAATTCGAAACTTCATCATTCAGCATACAGCCATTCTCGTCTCGTATAGCATTCATTCTAGGCTGTTTTGAATTTCCCCTAGCAGTTCTTACGAGTTTCCAGAACATTTTAATATTTGCCTGGAATTTATCAGATATCTTTCTATAATTCTTATCCGTTCTTTCTTGCTTTTTCCTTTCAACAACTTCTTTTACTCTCTTATTTATAAGTCTAAATTCTGCCTTTTTTCTTTCAATCTCATCATTCATACCACCAGAATTACCAGCTTTGGTTGCCAGTAAATCTAGCCATGCTCTCTTCTTTGCTTCTACTTCCATCCGTACCTCATCATCCCACCACAACGTATTATTTTTCCTTTCATTCGTTCTCTTATTTACACCACATACTTCGGTGGCTGCATCCACCAAAACTTTCTTAACATTATTCCATACAGTCTTCAGGTCTAAATCATTCATACATATTTCATTCAAACCACTTATATTCTCCCTCAGTCTACATTTATCTTCTCTTTCACACCTTCATCTTGTAACCTCTCTATTCTTATACGCTGTAACGCAGTGGTGAACTGAATGTCCGATGCCGCCAACGCCTGAATAGACCATTATTTCGGCATAAGACCAAGTAATGGTCCGTACATCGACCCCGGTAAACCCTTGCATCTCCCACTGCGCTCCTCATTGTTTCATCCACAATTATGAAATCTATCATGCTTCTATCATCACCTCTTTCCATGTATACATGCGAATCCTCTTATGGCGAAAGAAAGTGTTCGTCACAAAATATTCTTTTCCACACATACGGCGAGGAGGTCTTTACCATTCTCATTTACACTTTCATCGCCAAACGTTCCTAATATCCTTTCATAACCAGACCTCTTCACTAACCCTTCCATTAAAATCTCCTAACAAAATAATATTTTCATTTCCTTACATTTCATCAACACCATCCTTACTATGTCCCAAAACTGCTCTCAGATTTAAGTGGGCTTAGACATGTCTGGGGCGTACACCCCTAGCACAAACAACTTCTTTAAGCCCACTTTCATTTCAGATCCAGCACAGGCTTACACATTCATACTCTTTCACATTGTTATTCTTTTTGAAAGGATGACACCGACTCCTGGCATGGCCGCTCGGTCTCGTCTACACCAGACCAGTAAGCGGTACGCCGCCATGTGCAGTGGCAGCCGCCCTCGTTTCGTCTCATTTACACATAAGACATCTATTCCTCTATCATTCATCATTTCGCATACTTCATTCATCTTATCATTTATTGCTCCACATACATTCAGTGTAGCCAGACGGGCCTCCGCAATCCACTTTTCGCCCCTCCGGGAGACAGAACGTGACAGGTGGCGAACTTCGTCGCCGGTTTTTCTCCCGGAGATTCTTCGCACCCCTGCCCCATTATAGGGGCGCCGGGAACTCGGGGCCATTTCTTTAATTTATTGGCTCATGGTGCGAACTAAGGGGTAGTCGATTTTACGCCGCTACCATACGGCGAGGAGCCGAGTCTATCCTTTCGGCTTTGTCGCTCGTTTAGCACCACCCGGGGGACACGTGTAGGGTGGGACTAGGGTTAGGTGGTCGAAGCTTACGGACGCGAGCGACTCATCCCCATCATAAAAGTAAATCTAAATAACAATATTCGTTTACGTACCTATGTTGTTGAAAAATAAACAACATGAAAAACAGCTATCCACGGGGAAAATCTATACAAATAAAAGAAGAGTTATAAAATGACAACAGTCACTCACAAATTCTGGGATTCACTATCACCTTAGCACCACAACACAAACCAAAACCAGGAACAAACCCGTCCAACGCAATCAGATAGATATGTTTGTGATTATATGATTTGCTAGTCGCTTTTTGAATACGTTGAAAGAGTCTACATTTTTTATTTCCGAGGGTACCTTATTAAAAAGGCGCACACCTCCGCATGTAATTGTGGTCTGGCCGTACTTTGTTCGCGTCTTAAGGAAAACGATGAAGCTCGCGCATCGAGTGCAGATGCGCCCAACTTTTTTTCGCTTGGTGAATTTCAGATCCGTGCGGACCTTCTTGTTAATGGATTTACGAATAAACATTCAGGTGTTATAAAGGTATAATTGTTTGATATTCATCAGTTTCGTTTCTCGGAAAATTTTTGAAGTTGTTATTCGGAAATTGTATTTGAATAGCATTTTTATTATTTCATTTTGTAGGACTTGTAATTTGTTTAATCTAATACTGGCAGCGCTTCCCCAGACCTCGATGATATATAACAGGTGTGGTTTTACTAGTGCATTATATATTGTGAAACGTAGTTTCTGTGTTATGTATCGAAAATTGATCCGGAGGGAGGCGTGAAGTGACATTAATTTGGTTATTAAATGTTTAATGTGAACATGCCATGTTAAATGGGTATCCAAATAAAGGCCAAGATATTTTTCATTGGTTTTTTCTTGCAATGGTGTATTATTTATTTTGAGAGGTGAGTAATTGGGTATAGGTTTATTTTTTGATTTTAATATTACGTAGCTAGTTTTGGAAATGTTGATAGTTAGTAAATTGTATTATAATCAATCGCGTGGAATGTCAAGTTCGTGCTGGGCTTGAGAGACAAAATCATGAATTGAAGAACCAAAGTAAAAAAGACAAGTGTCATTGGCGTAAAGTGTGATATTGCTATTCAAGCCCAACTCATGCATATTATTAATAAAGACTAAGAAGAGCAGAGGACCCAGTATTGAACCTTGCGGAACTCCGTAGGATATGGGTTGGGGGGACTTTGGGATCTTTTCGTGAAGTAAAACTCAAACATTTTTAAGGCTATGCCAGTAATACCAATGACTTCCAGTTTTTTTAAGAGCAATATATGACTTACGGTGTCAAACGCCTTTTTTAAATCAATGAATACTCCTAGTACGATGTTTTTCTTATCAATTTTATGTTTGATTTTAGTTAAAATATCAATTGTAGCTGTGAGTGTATTACTTTTAGAACAAAATCCGTACTGTCTCTCAAAAAAGAAATCAACAGAGTCTAAGTAGTTTTTTAGCCGTGTATGTAAGACTTTTTCGAGAATTTTTGATAATACTGACAATACAGAAATTGATCAATGCAACTATTGAATGTACTGGTTCTGTTTTTGGTCCTGATTTGTAAATAGGTGTTACTTTGGCTATTTTAAGTGAGTCTGGAAATGATCCGTTTTGTAAAAGTTTGTTAAAATTTTTCGTTAAAGAATTTATTATTAAGTCCTTCATACACTTGACAACCTTTGTACTAATACCATCCAGATCAAGACTACTGTTTGAATCAAGTTTGTTAATAATATTAAGGATTTCTTCTTCAGTGCATGGGTCTAAACTATTCATTTGCGAATTTAGTAAAAGTGGATTTGGTAGTGCGTGAGTATAATTTACATGGAATTGAATAGGTATTTCGTCAGCTAAATATGGCCCTATAGTAGCAAAGAAGTAATTAAATATATTATATATCTCATGAGGATCTGTAACTTCTATTGAATTAACAATAAGTTTTGAAGGAGCGCACTTTTGTTTAAATTTGTTGTTCGTAAGGGTATTGAGTAAATTCCATAGCTTTTTGGGCTTTTCACTGTATTTATCGAATTTCTTCTTATAATACGAGTATGACATCTTTGTTTCCCGGATCAACTTGGTTATTTAAACTCTTTCGGTGATAAACATTTCTCTCAGGTCTTCTCTTGCTGGGTTCTTCTGTATTTCAGTCCACATCAGGTTTCTTTCATTGATCTCTTTTATGATACTTTTGTTTATCCACTCTTTTTGTGGTTCATTCATAATTTTGGTCTTTATTACTTTGTTTTCTTCCTTACATTTTTTTATTGGTTTTTCCAGTCTTGTAAAGTCATTTTTGGATTCTTGTATTCCTGCTTTCTCCATTGATATACGAAGTTATTTATAATTTATGGCTTCGTATTGATAATATTTTCCCGGGGCGGTTTTATTTTCTTGATTTCCACGTAAAGCTGTCTATGATAAGAAAAAGATGAGTTGACATATATCATATGAAAGTTTTCTTCCTTTAAGTTGGTGCTTACATGATGATAGACTTTTTTATAAGTCCTTGTCTGGTGTAATATTTTTTTGTGATTTTATTTATGATTTTGTATCCAGTCTGTTTTAGCAGATAATTGTATCTTTTGGTCTCTGAATCTTTTGTGAGTAAATCAACGTTGAAGTCACCGAAAACTATTGCCTTGTTTTTTTCTTGTAATCGTGACTCGTATACCTCGAGAAATTGTTTGAAATTAGTGTGTCCAGGATTGTATACAACTCCTACTTCGAGTGCATATTTTTTTAGTTTTATCCACAGATAGTTATTGCCTCCTACATATATTGACTTTGATAAACTGTGTTTCAGGTTATAATGGACATAAGCAGATACCCTCCTCCACTAGCACCTGTTCTGTAGTTATAGTAATGAAAGTAATTCGGTAGTTGAAGTTGTAATGCTTGTTCCTTGTTGCGAATCCAAGTTACAGTTATCAGTATGATGTGCACATTATTTGGTATTGATTTTAATACACACTTGAGTTCATCGAGTTTCCCCACTTTGCGCATACTTCGAGCGTTGAGGTAGAGAAAGGTAAAGCGTGACTTTTTGATTGTAAAATGTTGGTAACTGTTTAATATTTCATAAGTATTGTTTTTGATAGGACTGTTCATTGCTGTGTTTACTGTGTGGAGTTTTTTTATAATTTATGATTGACGGCGTTCCATTAATATATTTAATTGTAAGGTTAGTCTCACCATTATCTTGTTGTCGCTTTAGCTCTTCTCTTAATTTTTTCATAAAGTTTTGTTGAGTTGGTGTTTGGTCTGAGAACATTTTTAGGCCGCCTTGTAGCTTATTTCTGTTTCGGAGTAGTTTTTTGGTAGGTTTTATTGTTTCGAAGCACACCTTGATACTGAGGTTTTTGCCTGGTTGAAGTTTGCCGATCCCAAAAACTTTAGTCGGTTTTGGAATACTCACCAGGGATATATTTTTGAATACGTCAGCTTCGTCTTTTGATAACCTGTCTTCAGGAGTAGACGCAATTTGTTCAGGTAAGCCGACAAGCACGATATTTTTTTCTCTATTATTGCGATACTGAATCTCCTGTATAATGTTTTCGCCGAGTAACAATCTGTTTTCCAGAGTTATTGGTGCAGATTTTGAGGAAACTTTGAGTTTGTTTAAGTCTGATTCAAGTGATTCCATTTTGACTTGCATTGCGCTATGAGTCCGCTCGTTTGACAATTTCATATCAGTGATTTGGTTTTTTATATCAGTAATGTTTTCTTGCATGGTTTTTAAAATCAGCTCATTAGACACGATGTATTTTTCTAATAGAGAACTGATACGACTTAGTTCTGATCTCATTCCTCCTAATTCATCAGAGCATGCACACTCGACACCAAAAGGCAATTTTCGTTTCCGAAATGTAATTGATGAATCCGACACTAAATCACTTATTTTGGATATATCTGGTTGTGATCCTCCAGTTAGTGACCTCTGGACGCTCATATTGCTTGCGTTACATCAGCTGACACACCGATGTGACATATTAAGTAAGCGAGTTAAAAAATAGCAGCTGTACGTGTCTTGCGGGGGTGAAGACGGCTCACTGTTGTTGTAGCGGGGTCCTCTTTGTTGATGCGCAGTAGCATAATGTCACATTAAACAAACAACTTTCACATACTTAAGAGTTTTAAGGCTTCTTTGTTAAGGATGGAATTACACTTGCACTGATTTAGCAAATATTTAGAATTTACTTGTACACGTCTGCTCAGCACGACAACGAACGGTCCAATAACAAGTCCAAAAAGTAAGGTAATAGAGAGTGCACTTGTGTTAGTGCATACAATCGAGCACTATAATCCTGTCCTGCGTAGATGGCTAGTCTCCTTTAAGACTGGCCGCCGTGAACGAAACTCGGTGATTATTATTAGTACTATACTTTAAGCACTGCTTCAAATTATACTGATTTATAAGGTTAAAGTGCCGTTGTATGGATATTTTGTGGATAACTCGAACTTGCTCCTACGTGTAAAATTATTTGAGTTATAAGTGTTTGTATCAAGAAGCTGTTAATATTCTGAATAAATTATAAAATAAATTTAAGATGCTATAGTAGCGGACATTCAACGCTCGAAATATGAAAATTAACTTGTAAGACATCAGCCACAACGAATGAATTATTAATCGATACCTAAAAGCCAAGCAGACGGTAAATGAAACATTTCTAAAAAATGTAATGGAAATATAATTACGTTGATTACGTGGTATCTCAGGGGCTAAGCGCTCGCTGTAAATTTCACAGTACGCGAGCAACCCGAGTACAATCCCGGCTGGCACCAATGATTTTGTTAATTGCAGTTTTTAATACTGATTAACCACGTGCTTGGCGGTGAAGGAAAACATCGTGAGGAAACCTGCATGTCTGAGAAATAAGAAAAAAATATTACGAAGACATGTGAAGTTCGCCAACGCGCATTAGGGTAGCGCGGCGGACATTTACTTGCCCTAAAACCCTCTCAGAAATGAAAGGTGGCATGTGCCCAGCAGGACGTATATAGGCTGTAACTTTAAATTTTTTATAATTACGTTTGAAGCGTATTTGCCAAGTGCTAGGCGTTAAAAAACATTTGAAACATTGTGAAGAAACCAGCCTGCTATAAAACATTTCGAAGACATGTGCCAACTGGTTGCTCCATAACTCTCTCAAAAATTAGAAGAGGTCTGTGCCCAACAGTAAGCAGTGCCCAGTAGAAATACAATAGAATTTACCACCTGAGGCTATAACTGAATGACGTTGAATACAAGCATTGTTTAAAAAAAATTAAAAAAATCAGGCGGACTGTATGTTCGTTTCCACAATTATTCTATTAAAAAAACCGACGACGAGACTTGGCTAAAATTTCAGAGACGCTTGGTAACACAATCCACTTACCCCCTTATGTGTACAAAAAAAGTTAGAAGCCCAATACATAACTTATTTTTTATATAAATTTCTAAAAGTAATAGTAAAATATATTAAATATATTATCAACCTACAAAAACAGTGGGATATTCCATTGGTACGTAGCGTGCAGAAAGGTGTGTTTCATAATTTTCATAGTGACCAAGATCAGGCACGCCTTCCAGCTGTTTTGACTAAGGAATCTAGTCACTGTTTACACACTTTACCGTCAATTAATCTCGGCACATTGCTTGATGGGGCAAGCTTGCGTATCGCCATAGAAATCAGTCTAAGAGCGGCAATTTGTCAACCTCACCAGTGCACCTGTGGTAGCAGCGTCGACGAGTTTGGGATCCACGGACTTTCATGTAAGAAAAGTGCTGGTAGGTTTTCACGGCACGGTTCTTTGAATGATGTCATCCGAAGGGCTCTTGTCATTTATGTGTTCCCTCAGTTTTAGCGCCTTGTATTTAGAGACGATGGCAGGGGACCTGACGGTATAACATTGGTCCCTTGGGAGAGAGGTAAAGCCCTAGTGTGGGATGCTACTTGCGTAGACACTTTGGCGGCCTCTCATCTCAGGGGTACCTCGTTTAGAGCCGGGGCGGCATCACAGGCAGCTGAACTGAGTAAGTGGCGCAAATATGAGTCTCTGAGAGATGACTACATATTTGTACCATTTGCTGTAGAGACTATCGGTCCATGGGGTCCTCGTGCGGTGAAGTTACTAAAGGGATTCTACCAGCGAATAGTCGTTGCTGCTGGTGATAAGAGGGCTGGTTCTTTTCTCACTCAAAGGCTAAGTATAGCTATTCAGCGAGGAAACACAGCCAGCGTTCTTGGCACGATACCACGGGGAGTAGGACTGAATGATAATTAAGTTATTAGTTTTAGTTTTTTTTATTATATTTTTTTTTAATATTGTATATAATAAAATATTCTATATTGAATATATTGGTTGTTATAATTAAATTATAGACAAATCAAAGTTTTATTTTGCGTTATTAAATCTAATTTAAATAAAATATTGAAATATTAAAAATTAATCAGAGTTGAAAAGCTAAGTTATATTTTATTAAAAAAAAAAGTCTAGAAACGAAATTAAAACGCAAAATTGACGCAGTGAGCAGACAGGTGCGACGACCTTGTCAGGGTTTTACGTGAGGAGGGAGACACGGAACGACAGTCGGCGCTCATTTTTATCTCCAAGGATTATCTATCGTCGAAGAAAAACTAAGTGGTACAAGATACCATTTAAAAAAAAACGGATTGACTTAAGAAAACTGCAAACTAATATTTTTAATTATAGAACCTTTCACCATATCATCTCGTGGGCGTCGTGAGAGGCGCCAGGACATGGACGGTTGCATGTTCCCAATAAAAGGTCAAAATAATTAAAAAAAAACTTCGGTAGCCAACCTGTGAGGTAAACACCTTAATTCTCCATGACCATGGTTTTGTATTTACGCTAAATTTCGGAATTAAACAAGTAAAATTTTAAAAATAAAAAAGACTTTGTTTTTTATCATTTGCTTGCATTGTCATCCCAATTCGAGTTATATTTAAAATTTCAAGTTTTCAACTCATCGGAAAGTTAGTTTAAAATCAACAACTAAATTCCACCTGGAACGACAAACAAACAAGAAAGTGACTTCATAAAACGTGGTAAGATAAATTACATTAAACGCGATATACAAAAGGAAACAAATCAGGGCATTGGCAGAAGTGTCTTTCTAATAACGAATAAAAAAAAAATTGCGGTTGCCAACCCCTTTGCGAAGCGTGGCAACTATGAAATATATCCCCCTATGAGGCAATCTAAGGGGGAAGCCTATGTTCAGCAGTGGACTTTAATAGACCATAATCGTAAACTCAATAAAATCTCTCAAATTAGTTTTATTTATTGTGTAGTATTCACGTAATTATTGAATTTATTACACGATTATATAGTTTTACAATCTATCTATCTATCGAGATGCTGAGGGCTGGACATAGTGGCTAGTCAGCTGTACCGCCTTTTCAATTTGTGCTGGCGAAATGGGCAAGTACCGGGAGACTAGTGCAAAGCCGTAATCGTGCCATTGTATAAGGGAAAAGGGTCACGGCGGGACTGCATAAATTACCGCGGTATAAGCCTTCTTAGCGTCGTCGGTAAATTGTATGCGAAAGTGTTGATTGAAAGGGTAGTGAATGAAACAAACAAAAAAGTATGGGATGCACAAGCGGGATTTAGAAAGGGAATGGGATGTATGGATCAGGTCTTTTCCTTGCGGTGCATAGCCGAGAAGTGTTTGGCTAAAAACAAGAAGGTCTATTGCGCATCTATATGCGTATATTGTGGATCTAGAAAAGGCCTATGATAGAGTAGTGAGGAATGAGTTGTGGTCAGCACTATCCGTGAACGGTGTGAGCAGTATCCTCATACGAGCATTGCAATTTCTTTATAGGGATTCTAGTGCTTGTGTAAGGATAAACGGGGCATACACTGAATGGCTTAATATCGAAAAAGGTGTTAGACAGGGATGTGTAGCGTCAACGTGGCTGTTTATTCTGACAATTGCTTGACAGAATTAAAAGATAATGAAAATGGGTTGAGAATGAATGAGTTACTCGTCAAATGTTTTCTCTATGCTGATGACCAAGTATTACTTGCGTCTCCGGCCGAGGAGTTGCAGGAGATGGTGACTACTATGAGTGGAGAACGAAAAAAATGGTGTTTGAAAGAGAAGAGATAGTGACAGACTGCAATATCGTGATTGGAGATGAACAAATTGAACAGGTGAAGGAGTTTGTGTATCTGGGTTCAAAGTTTACAAGAGATGGAAAGTGTGAGAGTGATATCGAAACAAGATTTAATGCAAGAAACATGGTGAATGGAGATTTGCACTCCTTTATGAGCAGTCGGAAGGTGTTTAACAAGGCTCGTTTGGCTGTGCATGAGGGGTGTTGGTTCCGACACTCATGTAAGGAAGTGAAAGTTGTGTATGGCAGAAGAAACATGAAAGCAGAATAAATGTAGTTAAGATGAGAGCGTTAAGAAGTATGATAGGAGTTAAATTGAGTGACAGGATAAGAAATAGTGAGATAAGGAAACGTTGTGGTCTGAAAGAAGATGTAGTGACAAAAATTGATTATGCTGAGATGGTTTGGCCATGTCGAAAGAATGAATGAAGAACGATTGACGAAAAAAGTGTATAAGGCGAGTGTGAATGAAAGTGTTGAAGGGTCTGCCTTCCAACATTCACTTTGAAACGTCGCCTAGGTCTACCTAGGCGGACGTTTCTAGAACAAAATCAGGGACGTCTTGAAAAATGCCAGGTCAAGAGTACCTAAACCGAAGAGCATGTATGAAGGAATAATGAAAGTGGACGCGAAACAAGTATGTAGGATCGCAAGTGGAAAGAAGTGGTCTCTGCCTACCCCTACGGGAAAGAGGCGTGATTATATTATGTATGCACAATCTATGCTCATAAACATTAGGCTACTGCCGCTTTAAACACCTATGATAGCTAAATGAACCCGCAATAAATTGACGACTCCGTGGCGCAGTGGCTTAGCAATGAGTTACGGCGCTGAGTGTTGCGGGCTTAAATACCGCACGGAACAAGTATTTGTATGGCCTACAAATAATTGTCAAACTGCCTCCACGATTCATGTGAAATTTCTAGTGTGAGGATAACGTAAAAAAAAGAAATGAAGAGAAAAACTTCGGTAGCGCTTCACCCGAGCGCCTGCAACCTACGCACACTAACACAATGTGTCAAATAAAATAACTATACATAGCTTTACTTTAAAAATTTAAATTCAAGTATATACACCAGTAAAGTATCCAGCAAATATGAAAAGAATATATATGAGCGATTTGGGTACTTAGAATTAAAAATAAAACATATCAAAATACATAGTTTAACATACAATGATTTCAAAAGTAAGTCAATGCTAACATAGTTTTAAGTCAACATTGTTAATCCACACGATCCAGAACTGGACATGAGCCTTACTCATGGTAGCCAAGAATCGCCGTAAAGCCATGCTTGACTAGATGCCACGGATTTGCGATCGCTGTCGCAAGTGTGTTGTGTGTTGTTACCGTTGCCAGCAGTTTCCGGACTGATACCGAGTTTGAGACCCTCAAAAAAAGAGCATACTCCTTTTTATAATCCCGGCAACGCACCTGCGTGACCGACAGTGATCAATTACACTCAGATGAGCAGTATTTTTTATGGAATAAGAGTGACCATAAAGCACATAGTCCACCTGATGGTAATTAAATGCTACGGCTCATAGACATCTACATATTTCCTCGATTAGGATTCAAAATGCAGAGGCGTTTTCACCCATAAGTACTAAAATGAAATGCCCCATTACCTCCCGGTATCACGGTTAAAGTGCAGCTTGAGGTAGCCCTTGAGCCATCCTAAAGCCGCGTAGGTAGGTACCTACCTACTCGGCTTTAGGGTTATTATAATTATGTAATCGTTAAATAAATTCAAATATAATATTGAAAGATTTTATCTTATTAATTTAAGAAATTATCGGACGAATAAGTAAGTATCTATTTTTTAATCATACGATTATATCATTAGCAATAATCAATAGTAAATTTTATCTCAGGAATTCACGCAATGCAACGGACGTCATGAATAACATACGAATTTCCAATCAGCATACTAGATAACAGAAAAGACAAAGAGCGGCAGTCATAGTTATTTGCCTTATGGAAAACAGATCGCTCGAGGTGAGTTGACCTAGTGACCGCCCGATTGTTCGTGGTCCCACACATTAACACTCCCAGTTCCTGCATTACGTATAGGAATTGTATGTCATAATCGATCAATGATAATCGATTAATGAATTCGAAAATCTCATAAAGGTATAATTTGCGGTCTCTTTGTGCACTTAATAACGGAACAGTTCCATGTAAAGACATTGCAAGAGAATAAAGACTCCATTCAACAACAACAAGTAACAAATAACATCTTAAAATGAAGCAAAAACATTGACCTTACCACCTCACTATATCGTTACATCTTTGAGTAAAGAGCTAATTCAAATCCATATTTAAATGTGGTAAACACAAATAGGTACCGGTCGATAGGTACGACAAAACGATAATTGATAGAATCATACTCATAATAATTAATAGATCATATGTTACTTTGCATTGATCCATTACATTAAAGAAGTTATAAATTAATTAGCTAAGATCCGCGTAATAAAATAAAATGATGTGTCTTACCTGGTTTGAAGAGCACCCCCGCTTTCCCCCAATTGTATGCACTACCCCGTCAACACTTATCCCGGCAGAACTACTCACATTAAGTAGATCTTATAGCGTTCAATAGATAACAATATACATCTTGCTTTGCCAGGCGTAAAATACGCAGACCAGCGACGGAGAGCATCGTCAAAGGCGCAAAACATCTGGATTGCGAACGTCAATCCGCCTGAAAACAAATTAAGGTATCTCTCTATAAAGGGAGATATTCTAGTGGACTATTACGGGATGAATTTTATTTTTTATACAACAAGGGTGAAAATCGAGCAAACAGTCCACCTGATGGTAAGTGTATGCTGTGGCTTATAGACATCTAAATTTATCCTCGATTAAGAATCTTTAACGTGGTAGAGCCATGCTGCAGCTATATTACTGGTATAGTTGTAGCACGAATGGGTCGGCTCGACCGGGGAACGACCACGCTCTCACAGAATACCAGCGTAAAATAGCAGCTTAACGCTGCTGTGTTTCATATGGTGAGTGTAGAGAACCGAGACCCTTTACTGGAAAGAGCATTCCATCTTAGTCCTCACGGGTGACAACGCATCTGCATTTTGATTCTTTATTGAAGATAGATGTAGATGTCTATGGGTCACAGCAACCACTTACCATCAGGTGGACTGTGTGCTCGTTTGTCACCCGATCCTATAAAAAAAAAAATCAAAATCTAAATGCGTTGTCACCCCTTAGGACTAAGATGGATTGCCTCGTTTCCAGTTATAAGGGTTATCCGGTTCTCTACACTCACCATACGAAACACAGCAGCATTAAGCTTCTATTTTACGCTGGTATTTTGTGAGAGCGTGGTGCTAGGTGAAGGTCTTAATAACACCGCCACCAAACGATTATCCTAACTCAATCATTCCTATTCTTCATTACCAATCATATAACCGTGTAGTGGCGGTGCAAGAACATCTACTACTCCGTATTGGTCCTAGTGTGTTGTAAAAGGTGACAATGAGAAAAAACAACAGCGCCTACCGGGTCCAATTGTGAATCTAAGCCATCCAGGTAGCCACTCAAATACACACCTAAATTCATCGAAATCGGTCCAGCTGTATAAGAGGAATTAAGTGACAAATGCACGCACATAAGATTTATATATAATACTAGCAACCCGCCCCGGCTTCGCCTAAATGGAATTAGATTTAAGATAAAGACCATTTATTTTATCAATTTAAAAATCATTCAAATTAAAATAAAATCAATAAAAAAGATGTGAATGGATAAAATATTGACTAGATCCCTAAAGGCATTGCTCTCTATCCTTTTGTACATTTCATCACAATCGGTACATCAATTCGGCCACTCCGAAGATTAGCCCGGACAGACAGACAGACAAAAAATTTGTAAATGGTTATTTATGTTTTAATAGCATGTAAATAACACCCTAAGCTTCGTAGAAGCCAGATATTTCAATATTCGCCCCGTGTTCGGTCGATTGTAAAATCATCGAGTAAGCATTCGGTAGTATATCATTCCACTAGTTGGTATTAATACTACTTCGATTCTGTCAAGAAACCCGTTAAAGTGTTAAAACTGGCGATCGACATTTTTCGACATTTTTCCTGCGCTTCTTGATCGTTTTACTTTGGTAAACTTTGGGTCATTATGAGACAGCAAAACCGGCGCTTCGTTTCTGGATCGTTTTGGTAATTCCAACCTGTAATAATATCGTTTCGCAGTCTCGTACCGGTAGACGAAGTGTAGGGCGGCCCCCCACTAGATGGAGTGACGATCTGGTAAGACATGCAGGAAGTCGATGGATGCGGGTGGCTCAAGACCGTTCGTTGTGATATACCATAGCGGAGGCCTATGTTTAGCAGTGGACTAGTGAAATGCTGTAATGATGATAATGATGATGATATCTTAAACACACAAAGACGACGACTGTTTCAAATTTAGTAATTATGTCATAGCACTATTCCACGGCGGGCATGCTTTTGAGCATCGGTGAGGTTGTGTGGCACTCAACGCTAAATTAGGAACATGAGGAGGAACGCGAAGGTGTTTGTGTAAAATCTCGGGATAGCTTCCGGATCTAATCTGCAATAGAAACAGAAATAGAAATTTTTTTTTCAATGTAGATTATAAATAATACTTTTTGAAAGAATGACTTTATTTAGTGAGTTTATTATTATGCTTAAATCACTGGTTTTTAACTGGAGAAATTTGAAATCGTAAAAAAACATCTAGTCCAGTCAAATAAGGTCTGAAATCAAAATATTGACACTCAACTTTGCATTTTTGATACATTTTCTGAACTAGACGAATCAACCGAGGGATTCATTGAATCCATCTAATGAAACAGAAATGGAATTTGATCAAATTCCATTTCTTTTATTAAAAAAAATTAACATGCTCGTGTTTCTAACATTGTAAATGTAGAAAATATATTTTTGCACATATTTTACTTTTGGTTATTAAAGAATAAACTTTTTTACTATTTCTTTTATGCCAATTATATTTTTAGCAAGCTCATTCTAAAAGCGGCAAATTCTGCTAATCTACTTTTGAAGTTCCCATAATTTGTAAACTTACAATTTAATATATACTTATTTATTTACTTTAATCTTTGAATAAATTAAACAATAAAATTAATAACTTTTTACGAAAATCGATTATTTTTAAACAATACAAGGCAAACTTTACTAAATCACCCCTTAAAAATTTAAATTAAATCAGGATTTTGAATTTATTCAATTCAAGAAAACTTTGAAGAATTATATCACGTGTACACGAAAACCTTTACACATTGGTTTTGTATCATTAATACTATATTATATCAAAAATGCAAAGTTGAGTGTCAATATTTTGATTTCAGACCTTATTAGACTGGACTAATCGAAATGCGTAAAACAACACTTTTTGGCTCGTGGAAACGTGAGAGAAATTTGAAATTGGAACGTTCATATTTATACTTGTTAATAAATAATCGTTTTTTCTAAATAAATTATGAATGGCCCGAGTTGCATAAAGAAAACTATTTCTCACAAAACTTTCTGCAAGGTTATTGCATACATTGTTGTGTATATGAAGGTAAGAAAATGAAACTTAATATAAAATTGTGTGATAATGTCAATTTTATTAGTTTTACTAGATTAATAATGATACTACATACATAAAATTGCATTTTAATCTTATTTGTATACTGCTAATTAATTATTTTGTAACAAACAGGATTTCAGAAGCTGCTAATTCTTTTTCTGTATCAGTCCATAAATCTCCTCTGCTGGATCGGACATCTCCTATTTTAAGGAGGATTTGTCTTAATCGCTACGGTTCATAAGCGCATTAGCGATCGCACTATCGCCAATGCTCATCTAAGAAACGTTTTCTATCGGAACCATGTGACCTTTATCAACGTTTGGTGAAAAATATCAGAAGCCAGGTGCCTCTTATGACACCAATGGGGTGAAATGGAATATTAGATAGAACGCCGATCAATCGTCTGCTAATTGATTCCTTAAAATATTTATCAAAAAATATCTCGCCTCTAGTGTAAAACTCTACTTAAGCCGGTAATTTTTTTTAATTGTCTTGTTCAATTTTAATAATAGGTCTTTATTTATGAAATTGACGTTCTGCAGTACTGGTCATTTCAATTCAAAATAATTTTTGCTTGGCTAAAAATTCTAAATTAAAATTAGTTTTATGTTTTTAACATAGAATATTTTTTAAATTAGTTTTTTTATTGATTATCGTTATGTTCTCGTCCCATTAGAATCTTTTTTGTCATCATGGATGCGTTAAAAATTCGAGTAGTTATGGAATATGAGTACCGTCGTGGCAGCAACGCGACACAAGCGGCACGCAATATCAACAACGTTTACGGAGCGAATACTACAAACGACCGCATCACCTGTTATTGGTTTGCCCGCTTCCGTTCTGGAAATTTCAACCTGAAAAATGAACCCCGTGGTAGTCCGAAAATTTTGGTAGACAATGACGAATAAAGGCGATTGTGGAACCTGATGATACCCAATCTACGGCTGAATTAGCAGCAGCTTTCAACGTTAGCAGGAAAACAATATTGGTCCATTTGCGTCAAATTAGCAAGATAAAAAAGCTTGACAAAACATAGGCCTCACGAACTCAATGACCGCCAGCGTGAAGTATGCGTCGGGACGAACCTTGCACTGCTCAACAGACACACAAACGAAGAAATTTTTAACCGTACTGTTACGTGTGAATAAAAATGGATTCCCTTTGACAATCGCAAGGGCTCAGCAAGTTGATTGGATCCTGGTTCAGCACCTAAAACAATGCCCTAAACGAAAACTTACCCGTAGAAAAGTAATGGTCACTGTTTGGTCGTCTAGCGCCGGTGTGATTCATCACAGTTTCTTACCAAACGAGATTAGAATTACTGCAGATGTGTACTGTTAATAACTGAATACAATGATGGAGAAGCTCGCTCGTCTCCAACCAGCTTTGGTCAATCGCACGTCCCCGCTGCTGCTGCACAATAACGCGCGACCTCATACTCCACAACAGACGGTCTCCAAGTTACAAGAGCTGGGATTGGAAGCTCTTAGTCAACCGCCGTACTTACCAGACCTTGCGCGTACAGACTTCTACTTTTTCCAGAATTTGGATAACTTTTGGCGAGAAAAAAATTCAATACCCGACAGGCAGTACAAAATGCCTTTAAAGAATTTGTTGCCTCCCGTCCGGCTGATTTCTTCCAGAAGGGTATTAATAAACTGCCACTGCATTGGCAAATATGTATCAATTGCATGGGTGATTACTTTGACGAACAGAAATAAAAAATATAGAAGAAAATTACGTTAACTTATTTCATAAAAAACGGCAATTTCATAGGAAAAGACCTTATATTACTCTTACCGTTATAGATTTTTAAAGTCCACTGCTGAACATAGACCTTGCTCATAGATTGCCTTATACAGGGATATTTGCCATAGTTGAGACGCTTCGCAAGAGGGTTGGCAACCGCAGTTTTTTTATTTTTAGTCGTTATTAGGAAGTCGCTGCTGCCCTGCTGGATGTTATATGTACCCATTATATGTACGCCCATGTTTTAAAAATCAATTAAATCAAAATTAAAAAAAAAATCTTTTTTTTTCTTCTTTAAAAGAAACATTACCCCCACACTAGGATTTTCTCCTGTATCGTGGAGGCTGTTTACAAACATAAATTGCATAAGGACAAAGATCCAGACCCGGAACAATTATTTGCAGGCCATACAATTACTTGTTCCGTGCGGGATTCGAACCCGCGGTCCCCAGCGCAGCAACTCATTGCAAGCCACCACGCGCCAAGAGCCGCCGTCTTTATTGGGTAACTCTTATTAACTTTGGTTTTATGAACGAGTGTCGCATTGCAGGCGATACAAAAAGGTTGAACGTTGTGCAAGCGGTATGGTATTACCAATACGTTATTCCCATTGATCTCGTTAATACGTCGCCGGGCTTAAAGGCAATGTTTTAAATAAATATTTGCATAAAATTTGCTGATGCAGTTTTTTCACGTGGTAGAGCCACGCTGAAGCTATATTATAGTTGTAGCACGAATTGGTTGGCTCGACTGGGTGAGCACCACTCCCTCACAGAATAGCAGCTCAATGCTGCTGTTTTTCATATGGTGAGTGTAAAGAACAGGATACTCTTTTTACTGGAAACGAGGCATTCTATCTCAGTCGTCAGCGGTGACAACACATCTACATTTTGATTCTTAATCGAGGATAAAGGTAGATGTCTATGGGCCACAGCGTCTACTTACCATCAAGTGGACTGTGTGCTCGTTTGTCACCCTTGTTCTATAAAAAAAAATGTTTTTCATTCTGGCTAGCAGTTGAAGCTGATTTTCTGGGAGTTTGGCTCGTTTTTATATTTTAAAAAGACACTTGTGTATGAATTTCAAATTAGGTTAGGAAATCGAATTAAATCCTTTTCAGAGATTGTAAAATACAGGAAATTAAAGATGAAAATTAATACGCTTGCAAAATGAAATAGAAATTTATATATATTTTTTTTACATGAGAAAGTAATAGTGTATACAGTTCACGTGAGTGGATGTTGGTCTTTGATTATGATCTAAAATGCAGATGCGTTGTTCTCTCGGGAAGAAGATGGACTGCGATTTACTCAGAAAAATCTCTGGTTTTCCTCTTTATTTATTTATTTATTCTTTATTAAACACCAAAATACATAAAAACGAGTAGAGTACAATTTAAAGTATATGTACAATAGGCGGTGTACAGAAAAAAGATGGAAATACATATAAATATTTTTATTTATTTATTTATTTAATCTTTATTGTGTTACACCTTAATCTAAGGATTACAATGGGCGGACTTAATGCCTTATGGCATTCTCTACCAGTCAACCCTGAGAGAATTAAACAAGTAAAAGTTGGTAGGTGTGTGTGTATAGTATGTATCCAGACCCAACGGTATCGAAGGCAGTTTCTAGAGCCTTGAAGAAGTCAACATTAGGAGGACAGTATACTACTCCTAGAATCGCCTTAATGCCCTTAATGTAGATTTCAAAAATAAATACTCGGAGGAGCCCGAATAAGTACAAGGAGAAGCTAAGACAACCTTGTAAGGAATTGTGGCTTACAGATATATGGCAACACCGCCACCCCTTTTTTCAAATCCCGTCATTGCGAATAAGCACAAAATTACGTAAAGGATATGAACTAGACTTTATAGACGGTTTTAACCAGCTCTCCGATATTAAAATAGCATGGATACATTCTTGTGAAAAAGCTACTTCGAAATCTGAAAAATGGCTAGGAATGCTTTGTGCACTTATATGAAAAACGTTAAAAAATTTAGTAGAGGGCAAGAAAGCACTATTTAATTTCTCACGAAGGGACTTCATGTCATCCCCTGTGAGATCACTACAAGGGGAAAACGCATCTGAGTCATGTGCAGAGTGAAATGAATCATCATCTGACATAATTATAGTTATTTAAAATAAGTATATATATAAATATAATATAATACATTACAATAATATATTTAAAAAAATGATTGGTCAAAAGTCACAAAAAAAAAGTAATTAATCTATGCGTCATCCCATCAGTTGACTGTTTACAAAAACAAAATGTTTAATAATAAACATTTTGTTTCTGTAAACAGTAACAAGTGTAAAAGTACATCAAGTAGTAAAGTAAAGTTGGAATAGAGTAATTTAAAGTTCCTTTTATAGCTTAGATAACATATTAAAACTCTAAGCAATGTGAATAGCTAAAGATTTTAAACTACATAGGTAAGTAACATTTCAAAGGCTGCAAAAGAAGCATAAATTAATGTATTTATTTATTGACAACAAAACAGATAAATATTCGTTAGGTTAGACGTATTTTAGAAATAACTGTTATGATTAAAAGTAATAAAACAAAAACGAACAAAAGACAAAACAATTATAACTTTTAACAAAGAGTAAAAATCAACTTCAAATTGCTAAAAAAAGAAGTTATTTATTTGCTACCGTTAGGGGTACAAATTTTGTCCAAATTTATATGGGATAATCTATTTTGTAAAAAAAAAAGAAAAAAAAAAGAAAGAGAATCATCAAAACAATTTGCGGAGATATCGCGTACAAAAAAAAAACATACACTTAAATAGAGAACCTCCTCGTTTTGAAGTCGGTTACAATAAAAAAAAGGAAGAAAGAATACCATAGTAACTTACAAAAATACAAATTTATGAACATACAAATAAACAAATATAAATTAATGTATAAAAAACCAGATACTAATAAAAATTACATATGGCATATGGTTCATTTATTTATTTATACACAACTTTAGCAACATAAATGCCGTCTTTTCATTATAATATAATATAAGTAGTATACAAAAGGCTAAAATATCTATATCTAAACTGAAGAATTACAAAAGAAAAATCTATATGTTTTGGGCACTACCATTTTTTTCGTGGGAAATCATGGATACCCTCCGGTGCAGGGCAACGAAAAGGTTATGCCGGACTACCGGCTAAAACCCCACGGTGGTCACCATCAGCGCATACGAGGTCCAGGATCTCCGTTCGGAACGCCACCGGGGCCCTCCATCGCTTTGCTACACTAGCACGTCCCGGGGCAGTACATGCTACCCCAGCACTCCTCGTAGTGCTATCACGATGTCTCGAGACCACTTCCAGTCATCGTCCTCCTCGGGGTTACATAACTAGACGTCCAAGGCCCCGCCCCGAGCGTCTGCAACCCTGAAGGCCCCGTTTCTGGTAGGGAACACCGTTTTCAAGAGGAGGCCGTGACGAACGCCTTGGCGACGTCGTCCCGCGCGGGATCCGCCCTCTCCCGATCCCGCTCAGCCTCCTTCTGAATCATAACAGATTACAGAAGGTGGCTGGCGGCCTCACGCCGAATCCCCGGACAGCATCGCCGACACGACTGCTGGCAGGGAGAGGTTCTGTCCGATGGTTTACCAGGATCGTTCGCCCCGTTCCCACGCTGGGCATACCGCGAGCGTGTGGGAAGCGGAGTCCTGGTCTCGTCCACCACAGTGGAAGCAGTTCGCCGTCGCCTCGCGTCTGATCTACACAGATAATCACCGAAGCACCCATGCCCGGTAATTATCTGTAAGTCTGTAGGTGAGTCTTCCTGCTCGTCGCTGCATCCAGGCTTCGAAGACCGGCAGGATTGCTCCAATGACGCGCTTGCGTTCATAGCGCACCTCAAGTCGAGCGCCATGACGCCAGAGCGTTTTGTCGTTCCTGCCGTTTAATTGATTCGAGCGCCTCTTCTGGCTCACTACTACCACCGCTCTGGCGGAGGGCACGGATTCAAAACACACTCGCGTCCATTTCCGCCAGTATATCTAGTGGTGGAAAGCGAGCCAGGATGTCGCCGCCTCAAAGGATATAGTGCGGTATCCTCGTACGATCCGTATGGCCATCCTCCGCTGAACACTATAGATTTTAGTTCTACAGCGTCGGATGGCCAGCCTTTTATACAGGCGCTCCATACAGAGCTACGGATCGTATAACTCCCGCATAGGGCGACGTACTTCCTCCGTTGGTCCCCTAGATTGGGCAGCAGTCTATGCAGCACCCGCTACCCTTTCGATCCGGGGACTAGGCGCTCAAAATGTTCTTCAAGCCCCAGCGACTGTCAGGTGGAGGCCTGGTAATCATGTACCTCCCACTCTGACATCAGACCCACCACGCGGACACACGAGTCGGGTGGTTCCTGCCCTTGGTAATTTATGGAATCATAGGGCCTCGGTCTTGTGAGGCGCTATTTCTAATCCCAACTCGTGGATTTTGGTGACGACGACTTCCGCCCGAGTTCAGCGGCTCCTTGGCCCCTTGAAAGTGATCCCGCTGGCGATCACCGTGTGTCATCAGCACAGACAATATCGCCAACGGGAAGATCGATTCGCAGAACCGCATCATAGGCGAGGTTCCACAGTAGCGGCCCCAGCACCGAGCCCTGTGGAACCCCGTTTAATCTCCTCGGATCTTCCTGCCATCTTGCCCCATGTACAGGATGTACCTGTCGCGCAAGTAGTCCCCGATAACCCTTGCATGTGGGGGCACCTGATGATGTGCCAGTGCCCTCCTGATTGCATCCCAGGAGTGGAGTTAAAGGCGTTGACGATATCAAGACATCGCCAACGCCACGCCACCCTGGATACTGCTTGTTCCGACAGGAGCGGACGCGCATAATCGAATCTAAAGTGGAACGCTCCGTCGGAACCCAAACTGGCTATCAGCCAAATCGGGACCGACGCGCGACAGATGCCTATTGAGCCGACTGGCAACTATCCTCTCGAATAATTTGCCAATCTCGTCCAACAGGCATATGGGGCGGTACGCAGAGGGAGAATCAGCGGCCCTGCCCTCCTTCTTCAAGAGGACCAGCCTTGCTTCTTTCCAGGCTGTGGGTAACGTGGCACAGCGCAGACAGCTGGTAAACAGCTGCCTGAACCTGTTCCCCAGGGCAGCTAGACTCAGCACTAGGGCCCAGCCCGGTATTCCATCGGGCCCCGGTGCTGTGTTCCGGGCTTTTAAGCGGCTAACGGCTCGGTCCAGCTCTTCGACGGTCACCCCCATCTCATCCTGCCACTCCCATGACGATGGTAGGTGACCTGAGGGACTTGACCGGTCCTCTAGGAAGAGCGTGCTGATCACCCTTCCCAGAAGATCCGGATCGAGAGTCTCCGTCAAGAGGGGGGCGACCAAGGCCGGAGCTTACCCCAGTACCATCCTGTATGGACGCCCCCAGGGATCTTCGTTGAGTCCCTCCAGAAGCTCTTTCCAGGACCGAGACCTGGCGTTGGCCATTCATATCATGTAACTAAGCAAAACTGAAAATTAATTGAGTTGCTAAAATGTAACAAGTGGAATTATAGACACTAGGTATAATCAATACCGTATTAAAGTATGAAAGAAAACAATTGATGACAAAAATCATAACTATGTCAAACATTTGTACCCTTAGAGCATAAATTATATACTCTCTGTTAATATATTTTAAATTCAGTTATTGTAACTATAAACCATAATAATTACAACATAAAAATGGTATTCAATCCAGTAATTATGATGTGCTGCATTGTTTATTAATGATACTGATAGAACAGTGAAGTACAACAAAAATAACCTAGAAACTACTTAATAAGCCTAGAAGTTTTAATCATTCTAACAATATAGGTAAATTAGAAAAGAAATTGGAGAGGAGTGATTTACTTTTTGGAAATAACACGCCTTGTCCTCTTGTTTTTATTATTAACGGCCTCAGAGACTCCCGGATTGTGCTTGATCACCACATCCTGTGGACGGTTACATTTTGAGATGCTCTGATGGGTGGCAGGCCTAATTTCAGACTCACAGCAGAACTAGTTGAGAACCATTTTACAACTAAGCACTTAAAGTCTTCTTCTGTAATTATTTTAGCACGGCTTCTATCGGGAAATTTAGTATAAATAGTACCGTCGAGTGATCACACATTTTTGATGCCGAAGTGTTTCCGTGACTTTATGTATATCTCTTGCCTGATCTTTGTTAGAAACTCAGTTACGGTGAATGAAGTACCCTTTAATTTGGATTTGGACCTCCAGACATCAGAATTGACTTGATATTCATGGAAATGGACAAGAACTGGCCTAACTTTGTTATTATTATTATGAGAGCCCAGCCGATGACACCTTTTTAATGAAGACCGTTGTTTTGAATAAGGCCAAGAACTTCATTTTCTAAATTAATTTCAGGATTCTCTGAAATACCATTAAACAATAACACCTTTCGCCGTTGCCTCATGTCCATTTCGTCGATAGAATTGACACATCTTGTAACCTGCTTTTGTAACAAGCTTAGCATATTACTCACTAGTTCCTTAAAAGCCTGGAATTCGTGACTGAGTTGTAACAGTGTTGGAGTGAATGATTCCATTGCAGCTTGTAATCGTTCCTTCAACTCTGCTATCCTTTGTAACAAGCTAACTTCCAATTCTCTCTGCATATTGTTTTCATGGGTGATATTCGCCATAATGAGCTTTGCTGTGTTAAATCCAATAGCGAAACTGGACTGATTACACTTATAATTTGCTAACCTGACAGATGATGCAAGTAAGTTCTTAAGAAAACTACTTCATAAATGCACAATTATTGAATATTGAAAATACTATGTTGCAAATATTTATTAATAAACTGATTAAAGTAGAAAACAATAGTTGATATAACATATATTAATTATAATTTCGAAAAAGCTCTTAAGAACAGATGTTACTTTTTATTACCTACCGAAAAAATATAGACATATCTAAATGATATCCAATATGATTAAGTATTTAAATTAAAAAAAATACGAAAAGTTAAAGTAATTTATATAATATCGTTCTAAGTAATACGTTCTCATTCACCATAAACACGGCTGCATTATGTTGCTATTTCACGCTGGTGTTCTGAGCGAGCGCGGTTCTTCCACGGTTAAGTTGATCAATTCATGCTGCAGCGCAGCTCTACCTGAAATAAAGAACATATCTTTTCGTTTTCTGTGTATGGCGATTATAACGAAACCTCATCTTATGCTGGAAGTTTTGATGGGCTCATCCATTCATCCATTACAGCCTATGAATGTCTACTGCTGAACATAGGTCTCCCCAATGGATTGCTTTATAAGGAATATTTTGATATGGTTGCCACACTTGGCAGGCAGGTTTGCAACCGCAGTTTTTTAATATAGTTAATATTATGAAGACGCTGCAGCCTATCTCCTGTTTCAATTTCCCTCTGTCACCTCTTATGACACCCAGGGCGATATAGTTAGTGGATATTCTTCCAATACCACTACACGGATTTGAATGATGGGCTCATAATGAAGACAAATTTGCCACGTAATAGCAGCGTATAAGAATCCATCACCCCGTGAAAATTAAGATAAGGGAGGAATTCTGGAGAGGTCCATGTAGCATTGGACTTTTTAGAGATGATGAACTAGATGAAGAAATATCAATATTTTTGAAAATAATTTTGATTTTCTTTAATTTTCCAGGACAAAAAAATGCTCCAAAATTAACAACGTTCATTTCACGACTGTTCTTTAAAACCATTGTTGGCATCGAGATTCATACAGCTCTTCAAATAATCTACGCTCCACGTCTCTTTTGTTACACAATACCTGAAACAATATAGCAAGCCCGTAAAGAAAAATACCAAACACAACGGCGCTGTGCCGCGAGCCCGCTTTAAAGAATTCATTACAGAGATCACCCAATTTGGCGGCTCGTTGGAGCGAGAGAAGGAAGTAATTAACATTTCCTACATTTATATTTAGTCTTCATGCTGTATTCAGTTGTAAAGATGATATAAATGTCTAGTGTTATGATAATAACACTCCATATAAAAGTAAAAAAAGTTGTTACTATAAACTTATGATTGTACCGTAATGTAATGTTTAATTAATGAATTTAATGTGTAATTAAAAATAATAATAAATATGTGATCCAAAATGAAGTAACAATATCCATTAGCACATATCGTCCCAAGATTGTCGTAAGAGGCGACAGAGGAAACCAGGAGAATGGTTAGAAATGTCTTGCTAGAACAACTAAAAAAAATCTGCTGTTACTATTTCGCCTGTAAAGCGTGGCAACTATGGAAAATATCCGCTATTAGGTAACGTTTGGAAGGCCATTGTTTACATATAATATATATATATATATATATATATATATATGTATGTATCGGTAACAATGGTTCAGCAGTGGACTTTTGATAGGCTGTAACGGTAATGGTATAGGTGACGGTTATGAAAATAAATCAAACAGAATTCTTTTGGGATTTAATTGGGATTTAAGATCGCTTAGAAAAGCGTTGCAACTTTTTTCTGTATTTTTTAGTAAGGTAAAACACACAGCACACTGTGCATCTGATGATGAGTGAACGCTGTGGCATATAGACACCATGTGGCCAATCTTTGTATATATACACCGTTTCTTTACGTGTGTTTGTCGCTGAACTGAAGCGGCTGAACCTATTTCGATGAACTTGTTTTTAGATTAACAATCGGACCCATGCAAAGCCAGGGCAGATGGCTAGTTTTGTATAAAATACAAAGCCAATTTGCCATTGTGAATAAAAATACTGAAAAGCAATAATTACATTCGACGCTTAATTGCATATTATTGCATATGTTATTTAGTTTTCGTAAAAAATCAGTTTGGGAATTTTCAATTAAAAACCTAACTTAGAATAAGTTACCAAATGGACATTTTATAACGTAGTGGCTTTCGATCGAATAAATCGGAGAACTAAAGATTCAATTTACAAAAAGTTAAATATTTAATATTGAAAGTTTAAACCAACCGGTGTTCTTGTAACCGAAAAACCCGATGATGCTATTAGACGAAACCAAAGGGTTAATACATTTAATAAATTAAAACAACGATAATATAAATATTATGTATGTAATATATACAAAATGCAATTGCCGCGTTAGTGTCGCAAAAACTCGAAAATTGCCAATTTTGTTGAAATTTATTGTGTGTGTTTGAGAGGATTCCTGCATGGTTTAGATGCACAATTAGACCCAGTTAGTTGCGCTGTTGTCTAGATCCAGAAATCACCCGTGAAGCCAGCAGGTCTTTAGTATTTAGGAATTAAAACAATAAAATGTCAAAGTGTTATTTCTATAATTAACTTCGATAAAATTTTACCTGGTGAAAGTAATCGCAAATAACATGTTTTTTTGTTTTGTCTTTTTATAGAAATTGTTAATTAAAACTTGTCCAGGAATCTAATAAAATTAAGATTGATTTGCTTCGGTATTCATCGCTCCAAATAAAACGAAACTGTACGTGATTAGAGAAATTTACAGCGTTTTGTACTTTCGTATCATTAAATTACTACATGAACATCCAAAATTGATGTAGTTTCTTTAGTATTGATTATGAAAGAGAATAATGAACTTAACATTCGAACAGTACATTGCCATTGATGTGTTGTTAATTCAAGTAAAATAAAGTAAGCATACACACATGATTTTTCCAGATAAATCGCTTTAACCTATTATATGAGAGAGTTTTGATCATGTATATCAATCTGATTATATTCGCTGTATGTGCTAGGTCCTTTGCCTTCCTGCACGGAAAATATTACAAAAAGTTAGGACGAATTTCGATCGCAAGTGACACTTGTATTACGATAAATTACTGCTAGTATAGTTGTTGAGGTGCGAAAACTGGTCCGTTGGCTCCACCGTCATTGGTTCCGGAGCATGTTCTGCAACCGCCGCGCCTATCGGAGCGGGATTAACGAGTGGAGAGCGGGCAAAACTCCCCGAGGTATCGGGGTTAATTTTACATATTACATTCATATATGATCCCGCGCTTGGGCCTAGACTCCGGACGTGTCGGTTGAGTTTACTCCCGTCACTCCACCTCATTGCCCCTGCGCACAATTTATTTTGACCACGTGTTATTACTTACCGGAATACACTGCATGCTGCTTGTGTTTGGTTACTGCCTTGGTGCTATTATTGTGGTGGTAAACACGCTGCCCCGGGTGACGGCAGTCTCACAGTGAAGTGTAGTGAACGCTTGTTGTGGTACAAAGAGTGTTTTGTTCGTGACGCATCTGCAATTCTTGTGTTGCAGTTGTTCTGCGGCGGTAGTCATTTACCATCAGGTGAGCTACATGCTTGCTTGCCCTCCTATAAAAAAAACTCCTTTCTGGCTTTTTGGTACTGGTATCGGTAACCGTAAGTAGAATGAAACACACCCGCCGCCTCAGAGGTGGCCATCGTTTTTATTTTTGTTTTGCTTGTTGCATTAGGGGAACAGTTAGGTACACCTCCCAGCGTACCAACGCGCTAGGTGTATAGGTGTTTGTTTTAGGCACACACCTCCCCGCCGAAAAGTTGGCGAGCTTTGTAGACATCTGTGCTGTGTTAGCATAGTAAAAGATGGCGTCGTTTACAACCGACGAACTAGCCGACTTTTACCCGAGCCTGCTCCGACATTTGGGCTGTGTTTATTGCACAGCGCAACGCCCGTCCCGCGCCCGATCCGGCGCTCGAGTTCGCGCCTCTAGCCGGCCCATCCACCCAGCGTGTCTGGCCCCCTATCGATCGTCCAACCGTGCGGATCGACGATCCCTTGTCGCCGAGCACCGGACCTACAACCCCTGTGTCCATAGATACAATTTTTGATGCCGTGTCTCCCGCACCTTCCGCGATGTCCACCCGCGGCCCGTCTCCGGTCTTCTCGGATGCCGAATCAGACTCTGACATGGAGACCAAAACGCGCGTCCGAAGTCCGTATCATACTGGTTGGACCAAAAAAATTATTGCCCTAAGGTACGAAACGCCGGTCAGGACATCAGAATGTTCGTCAACTTGACTGAGGAATTCCGCAGCGTTACAAACCACCTGCGCACCCAGCTAATAAGCTTTCATACATACGCCCTCCCAGAGGAGCGCAACCTTTGCGTAGTCGTCCGCGGGCTCCCTAAGGAGCTCGAAACGGAACATATCCTTAAAAACGTCAAAGGTCAAAAGCTCCTGGTCTGAAACGTGCACAGAATGCACCACCAGACTGACAAAAAGCGTTTCTTAGATCTGTGCCTTGTAATTCTAGACTTGTCTCCGGAAGGCAAGGAGATTTATAATGCTCGGCGCATCTGAAACCTCACGGGGATTGCAGTTGAAGCCCCTCAAAATAGGGACATCGCTGGCCAGTGCCACCGATGCCAATTGTACGGCCACTCGGCCAGAAATTGTTACGCCAAGCCTAGGTGCGTTAAGTGCCTAGGTCACCACGGCACCACTGACTGCCCCCGCACGCCCGAGACGGTTGAACCCCCGAGCTGCGTCAATTTCCGCGAAGAGGGACACCCAGTAAATTATCGTGGGTGTTCCAAAACGCCGCGAAGGAAGCAGCGCGGAGTTAAAAGCCGGCCCGGACGCGCGGGTCAAGCCAGTGTGTCACGCTCTGGGCTGCCGTACCGCACCGTCTTCGTAGCCCACTTCCTCGCCTCAAATCACCACCAAGCCCGCCCCAGTCGTCGGGGCGGCCGAGCAAGGTGCTAGCCCTCCCGTGCCCTCCACGCTAAAACCCATCGCTTAGGTGAAACCACCGGCACTCGTCGCCTCACTGCCAAAATTGAAGCCCGTCCCACAAGGCTCGTCTTCATTCGCCGCTGACTTCTCTCTAGTCTGCTGCTTCATCAGCACCATTAACATTGCTGATGTATCCTCAAACCGCAAACTCCGTGGAGCCACCACCCCACAGGATAAGCTCAACGCCACGATTGAGCACATAGGGCTAACCGACGCAATCTGGTTTTACCAGTGCGCCTAATTACCTCAATTAAAAATCATAATGGCAGTACAATATTGAGGAAGAAATAAACCACGCTCTCTAACTGTCGCTTTCTTTAGCGCGAACGGCCTTAGAGATCAAAAAGACGAGATCGCGCTCTTCCTGCGTAAACACGATGTAGACGTCATGCTAGTGCAAGAGACCGTCTTGAAGCCTAGCCACCGCGACCCTAAGATCGCAAACTACACCTTAGTTAGAAATAATAGGTTTGATTTACTACAAAAGGTCCTTGCACTGCATACCAATCGACGCTCCCCCGCTAACCAACATAGAAGTTTCTATATGTAAGGTAGCTCTCTCAGGCCATCCGCCACTCACTATATAGTTTCGGCGTATCTACCGCCGCTCAAACGTGTAATGGAATCTGACATCGCAGATTTACTCAATCTAGGCTCCAGTGTCATAATAGCTGGAGACCTGAACAGTAAGTATTCCTCCTGGAGTTCGCGTACAAGCAATCCCATTGGTATGATATTGTCCGATCTCACGGAGCGACTAAACTTCGATGTTATCGCGCCTGAGACTCCAACTCGCTACCCATTCGCAATCAGCTACCAACCGGATATCCTTGACGTAGCGATACTGAAAGATGTTCGTTTGTCGATATCATTGATTGAGACAATATTAGAACTCAACTCGTACAGACCAGTACTAATGCAGCTGGACCAGACCGCAGGTGAGATCCTTCAGACCAAAACCATCGTGGACCGGCGTAAGCTCGAGGTTAAACTCGAGTCTACTACCTTTCAGAACTTAGACAAAATCCCCGAAAAGATTGACTCGCCAGAGGAGGCCAGTGAGGCGATTAGCGCCTTATCGGCCCACCTCACCTCTACAGTTGAAGAATGTTCTCGTAAGGTTCGTGTGTCGAGCAATCGACAATTGAAACTTCCGAGTTTCGTTATCGAATTGAGGGCACTCGCTACACAAAACGTCCCCTCAAGGCTGGAGTCCCACAGGCTCCGTCTTCCCCAATACTCTTCACTCACTCTTCACGAGTGACATCCCAGGACCCAGTAGTGAATACTGTTCTTTCGCCGATGACACGGCACTTTACATCACTCATCATAATAAAATAATACTCACTGAGATGCTTAAACAGCCATCAATCGCTTAGGGCGATTGGTTCCGCTTATGGAGAATCGAAGTGAACCTGAGAAAAGTGTAGCATTTTTCAGCAACCCCACCTCAATCGCCAAAACAAGAAATCAATAGGTACGATCACCTGTACGGCCGCCTGCAAATCAACGGCCAAATACCTTTTTCTCTCTACATGGGAAATGCTTCATACCCGCATCGCGGGGGAAGGAAGGGTTATGTCGAACTCTGAAAGGCCTGCCAGGTAGCGAGCCCTGAGTCCGATGACACTGTAAGATAGATGTGCTAACAGCACAAACATCATCAGAAACCAGAGAGGGCTAATTTTAGACCGTAGAATTTTAAAATTGTTTTAATGGACTACAATAGTCAACGCTTCGTACACATTATGACAATACTATAAGCGCTTACTTATTTACATAACTGTTGTCATTATATCTCTTTTATCTATACATAGAAATAAAATTGAAATGTCTGCCTTTTACATTAAAGTAACTAGCTTTTATTGAGCCCGGGCGGCTATTTGTATGCCATTAATACATAAATAACGATTTTTAATTTTTTGTCGGTCTGTCCGGGCCAATCTTCGTAATGGCAATCAGTTCAGATTGTGGTGGAACTTTACAAACAGATAGAGAGCAATGCCAGGAGGGATCTAGGCTATATTCTATCCGAAAAAATGGTTTAAAAAAGAAACGAAAATTAATAAAATAAATGTTTTTTGACTATCTTAAATCTAAATAACGCCACCTTTATAGAAGCCAGATAATAGAGGTCATATAATTTATTGTTGTGTTCTACTATGTATATCTATTATTACATATTTAAAAGTAAATGGGTATTTGAAGTCTGGTGTAAACGAAGTGATTAAACTGCCATCTATCTGAAGTCATGAAATTTTTATGACATTTCCCACACGAGACGATCCGATGTCATCAGTTTTTTATATTTTCACTTCTTTGATAGAGTCTATGCGGTTTATATGAGTATTATTTATCATTTTTATGTATAGAATAAGGGTGGCAAACGAGCACACAGTCCAATTGGTGGTAAGTGGATGCTGTTACCCACAGACATCTACATCTATCTTTGATTAAGAATCAAAATGCAGATGTGTGGTCACCCTTGAGGACTATAATAGTATGCCTTGTTTCCAGTCAAAAGGGTCTTCGGTTCCCTAGACTCACCATACGAAATATTAAGCTGTTTTACGCTGGAATTCTGATATGTGGTATGTTATACAGAAAAAAAGATACAGGATGGCTCTACCACGTACAAATGTATATTGTTTATTAAACAAAAAAAAAAAACAAGTAAACTAACAGCCTTTACATGTCCCGCTGTTATTTACATGGTTCCTCTCATTACTAAGTAGGTTATTTTATGTCGTTTTAAATAAAGATTAATAATTAAATAATACAAAGGCTATGTATATAAGTTCACCCACTGTATATATAGAGGTCAGTGAGTTCACCACTGTAACGTCTTTAAGCAAGGTAGATTAAACATAAATATAATTGGTCATACATAATATGTCAATACCTCAATAAAGCTGGCTGCCAGTGCACAAACATAGATGTAGTAGATAAATAGCGATACTTAGGCCTGACAGTAGATAGTAATATGAATTGGAAACTGCACGACAATGGTGTATGTAATAAACTGCAATCAATACTGGCAGATTCTTTCACCTAAGCAATTTCATGAATCGAAAAGTCTTGTATGTACCTGTATTATGCACTGGCTGACTCGGTAATCAATTACGGATTGAGCCATTGAGTTATGGGCTTCAATTAAAACACAATTAGATCGTATAAAACAGTTACAGATTAGACTGTGGCGGCGTTGTCGTCGCACCACAAGCGAAAATACATCGAAGCTCAAATCGCGCTATAAAAGTTCCGAAGCAAAACAGTATAGAATAGCTCCGAACCACCACTGGAGCATTGGCCGCTCCCGGACAGAACACCTTCCACCCGCTACAGTGGTGACCCTGACGTGATATGAACACGCAACCAACAGCCTCGGAAACTACCTCAAACTCGTCATCGTTCTCAGTAATTCTATCCATTCGCTCCCGAGCAAATATTCAGTCTTCACATCCTGCAAGCCATCTACTTTACAAAGGTTCATCGCAGCACTGGAATAATGCTTCCTGTTCCTTCAAGCTACTCTCTGCAAATGAAAACACAAGTAAAATATATCGAAGCCTGAATCGCGCTATAAAAGTTCCAACAAAAAACAGTATATATAGAATATTCTGAACTACCACTTGAGCGTTGGCGCTCCCGGCAGAACACCTGCCCGGCGGAGACTTTCCTTCCAACCCGCCACAAGACTACTTAAGTATTTAGTAAGCAAAAAAGTAAAATTACAGTGTAAAACAAAGTATGACAAATTATTTAATATATGTAAAATACTTCCAGTGCATGAAAGGTAAATTACCTCATTGCTTTAGAACAATATAAAATAAATAAATATAAACAATCTATAACGCATAAATATCGTACCAGGCATGTTGAGAGAAGGGTAAATATGTGATATCACACATAAAACCTATTATGGTAAGAGAACTAGGCAATATTTAACTCCGCTAATATTTAATAGAATAGATTTTATAAGAGATACGTCCAAAGACATAAGCACTGTAACATTAAAGTAATGACTGAAAGATACATTCCTATGAAAAGTATAATGTACTACCTATCATAAGTATTAATTAAAGATAAGATATTATTGTAAACATATACCTAAGATAAGTATGTATGTAACATAAAATACAATATACTGTACAATATACATATATGTCATCAATAATAATAATAATAGAATTTATTAGAACCAATGTGACTCCAAGTGTATTAATTACTACTTAAGTTTGCTTTCAGTTAGCTAAACAGAAACCTTACTCAAGTATAAGTTCGGATTGTTCTTGAAGATTAAATATCGATATTCTAAGAATTTTCTCTCACAATTCAGCTCTAAATCCATTGTTATTTCTATTGGTTTTACTAAAATATTATATTTAGATATCTCTTATTTATATAATTCTTCATAATAATTAAAAAATTGGCAGTCACTGGGCACCGCTGACATAAGCAAAAACTGAAAACTAAATTCTAGTATCAAAATTATCTATCTATCAAATATTATCAGACGTCTCGCACCTTTGGTTCTGCTGCTCATCGCTAGTCTGGGTATCTTACTCTAGTGTAAAATCTCAAAGAAACCTTCATGCTTTAAAACTAAAAAAATGTTTTGAAGACATGTGAAGTCCACGTATACGTACTGAGGCAACGCGGGAATTTTTTCTCTGCCTCAGGAACCCTTTCAAAAGTAAGCTTCATTGTTTAGCAGTCGTTTCATTGGGTTAGCGTAGCGAAATCTCCCCTACCCTTTCAACCTGTAATGAAAGGAGTCCAGTGCCCAGCGGGCGTTTAGAGGCTGCTAAGTTACCTTATTAACCGTGTAGTTATTAACAGTGTAGAATACCCACCATCCCATATCGTCCCGTGGATTTCGTAGAGGTGACACAGGGAAACAAACCAGGAGAGCAGCAGCGTCTTCCTAATAACAACTTAAAATAAAATGCTGCGTTGCCAACTCACCTGCCAAGCGTGGCAACTATTGCATATATCCCCTATGAGACAATCTATGAGAGGCCTGTTTCAGTGGACCTTGATAGGCGGTAACGTTGGCTGTAAGTTACTTGTGTTATTAGTCTGGAGTTAGGAAGTTAGCGGTGTTTCACCGTGCCTCGAAGCACGTAAAGCCGTCAATCCTGAACCTGATCTCTCTCCGTTCGTGTCGGATTACCGTCCCATCGGACTATGTATGTGATGGAATAGAGAGTGCACCTTTTATGATTTTATATATTTACGCGAACACATGTAATAAAACTAATTTTACGGATATTATCGCGTTTAAGGGCAGGTTATCCCAGACCTGTAGGCAATTATAACGCTTTTCCAGCTCACGCCATTGCGCGCTACGCATGACGTATTTATTCACGATGCAGTGTGAACCATAGGTACTTTATGCGAACTCCGTACGTGCGGTAAATACATGCCACAGTATATAAATCTGCAGTAGATCAACTGAATTGAATACTATAATAATTTAATTGATACTTTTATTCTTTGGTAGGATCTATTTATTTCGTTAGATTTACATTTTATTATTTAGTAGTTTACTTTTATTATTTCATAACATGTACATAATTATAATATCACTTTATGGAAGTTTTAACAATCAACTAATTTTATTAATGAATTAAAGGTAGGTTGTTCCGTTACCGTTTCAGCCTATTAAAGTCCACTGCTGAACATAGGCCTCCCCATAGATTTCCTCATAAGGGGGATATTTGCCGGGTTAGCAACCGCAGTTTTTTTTATTCGTTATTAGAAAGACGCTGCTGTCAATCTCCTGATTTTTTCCCCTCTGTCGCCTCTTACGAGACCAACGGGATGATATGGAGTGATGGATATTCTTACACCGGCACTACACGGTTTGAGCCATTATAATAAAATTACTGTCTTAATCCTCAGGGATGAGAACGGATCTGTGGCTTGGTTTGAATTTGGTTAAAGAGGTGCACGGGCTGCAAAATCCATATATCATTCAGATTTGACAAAATCCTTATTAAATATATTATAGAGCAAGTCGATTGAATTCACATGTGGCTATAAAATGGGTAAGAATTTTATATTAGACGATCGTTCTACACGTCGTTAGTCAAAAGCACTTCTCCAAGACCCACCGATAGATAAGTTAGGATATCATGGATTCATTGGTTTTAAATTAATAATTAAAAAAGTTATATTCCGTTTCTAACTAGCCTACTGACCCATTTCGATCACGTGTGTTCAGATTACATGCGATAAATTGAATTTTATATTTAAAAAAATATTATTTTGTTTGTTTTATATCTGTAAATATAATACATAGACATTTATTTATTTATTCTTTATAAAGCCTTACATAATATTTAGGAACAAAAGTAACATTCTCTGCCAGTCAACCTTAGGGCAGAAAGAGTAGGCAGAATTACTGAAGAGAACAATAGAATAGAAATATAAACATTACAACACATTACTGAGACTGAATCTACATACATATAAATAAGTATATACATATACATATATATATATATAAATATAAATATATTATACTGTATAAATAAAGTATATGGTATGTGTGAAACATGATGCATGGGTAAACATGTAGCAACCAGGTGGACTTTTAGTCTTTCTTTTTCTCTTCTTTCTTTTTATAGAATAATGACAAAACATCACACAATCATCACTTAATGGTAAGTATATCCCACAGACACCTACATCTATCTTCGATTAAGAATAATAATAATATAATGCAGATGCGTCGTCACACCTGACGACTAAGATTCCACGTTAGTTGTTAAAAGTGTCTTAAGGTGTTATTACTCGCCACGCGAATCGCAGCAGCATTGTTCTACTATTATCGCTTTAATAATAATAAAATTAAAAAAAAACTACTTACTGGTATTCTGTAGGAGCTGCTGCAGTCATAATATTAAAATTTGTGTGGTGGTATTTGTACAGAAATCCATCCATCACAGCCTGTAAAAGTCCACTGCTGAACATAGGCGTCCCTTAAAGATTGTTAATGGGGGGATTTTGCCATAGCTGCCACACTTGGCAGGCGGATTGGCAACCACAGTTTATTAGAGTTGTTATCAGGTAGATGCAGCCGTCCATCACCTGTTTCTATTTGCCTCTGACGCCTTTTACGACACCCACGGGATGATATGGGGTAGTGGATATCATTACACCGCCATCACACGGTACATTTGTGCAAAAACGTAATTAATAATTAATATAACATTAAACGTGGTAGAGCCATGCTGCAGCTGTATTAATAGTATAGTTGTAGCTCGAATGGGTCGACTCGACGGGGAAGGAACACGCTTCACAGAATAATACGTAAAATAGCAGCTTAATGCTGCTGTGTTTTGTATGGTGAGTATAGAGAACCGGAGACCCTTTTACTGGAAAAGAGGCATTCTATCTTATTCTCACGGCTGACAACGCATCTGCATTTAAATGCGCAAACGAAGATAGATGTAGATGTCATGCGCCACAGCAACCACTCTACCATTAGGTGGACTGTAAATCGTTTGTCACCCTTATTCTATAAAAAACGGCAGTTTAAAAGGAGGGTGACAAACGAATAAAGATAAAAATGCAGATGCGTTTTCGCCCCTGAGGACTAAGATTGAAGGGAACATTTTATTTCTCAATGTTTAGCTTTATCACTTTTGTTTTATTCTGTTCTTTATTCTAAATTTTAGTGTTCTTGATTATGTTTGGCAAAACTTATGTATAGCGGCTGCTATTTAGTTGATAAGGACAGAATATACGCGCTGTGGTTATCCTACTGCAGCATAAAGCTGAGTCAGATGCGTGTTTGATGCTATAGTTATGTGAAATATTTAATATGTTTTGACGCTTTAAAAACGTGTTTCTTTCTTTTTACCTTTTCCTTTAGTGAAATTCGAATGCTTAAAAATATTTTAGTCAAGCGTTCGTCATATCATTCCATTTGAATTTATAAAATATTTTATATCCCGATAGGAAGTAGTGCGTCAATCAGTTACACTCTGTACCGAATCAGTTCGGAACACAAATGCCGCATTACGGGTGGCACGGCGGGGAGTGGGAGGGGTTTGACGGCTCCAGTGCTGCCGGCGGTGTGTTATTGCAGCTAAATCCTGACGATGGGATGAATTAATCTGTGGCGTATGTTGGACGCGGTTTGAAATAAATTGGGGAATACACCACGAAGTGACTGATTCAGTTATTACACGACCTTCCTCGAATTATATATATTTAATATAATAACTGTGTTCTTAAGCATATTGGCGTAAATTACGTGTGGTAACGTAGTAAAAGAAAACGCTTACAGATTTCGAAAGAATGATCGCTCGACCTTCAGAACCGACTTCACATCCAATATGAACGCTGAGACTCTCATCCTACAAAATATCTTTATACTGATTTTCTATAGAATTTCGTGACTATTGCACGCTGAATCCATATCCATACTAATATTATAAATGCGAAAGTGTGTTTGTTTGTTTGTTTGTTTGTCCTTCTTTCACGTCGCAACAGAGCGTCGGCATGGCATGATTTTTTGTATGGGGATAGTTCGGTGGCTGTAGAGTGACATAGGCTACTTTTTCCGCGGAAAACATCTCATTCCGTGGGAAAATGAAATATGTTGC
This sequence comes from Parnassius orleans, assembly GCA_029286625.1. Lineage (NCBI taxonomy): Eukaryota > Metazoa > Arthropoda > Insecta > Lepidoptera > Papilionidae > Parnassius > Parnassius orleans. Next base: position 9,971 of record JAGSMP010000808.1, on the reverse strand, counting down.
ACAAGTTTGATTATTTGTATGGGGATAGTTCGGTGGCTGTAGAGTGACATAGGCTACTTTTATCAGCGGAAAAACATATCATTCCCGTGGGGAAAATCGAATATGTTGCAAAATTAAATTCAGCTAGGTGGCGCCACCGTGATTCTACAAGACGGACGACGGTACGATGGACGAACACAGAAGGTCAGAATATCTGGATTATTATGTCTTTTTACCAAAATTAAGATAAAAAATGTATGGATCTGTATTTTTCCACGCAGGACCGGGAAGAGAGCGATAAAAAACATAAAATTCTCCAGCTGATTTTCTTCAAACGTTTTGGTGCATCTTAATTCACAGAATAGGCGATATTAAGTAATCCGTTGATGCTCTGCCTACCCCGCAAGGGTTACAGGCGTGATTATAAGTATGGATCAGAAATACTATCACGACCTGTCACGCTTTCACCCTTATTTATTACTTAACAATGGTAGAAACAGTTCTTAGTAAGCCTTATTAATAAGCCTTAGTAATATTTATTGAACGGAAATGAATACAGTTTTTATATGTGGTTATGAATCAATCGGTATTACAATAAGAAAAATTGAGCAAAATTATAAGAAAAATATTTTGAGTTCTTATTAACTAACGTATACATAGTTTAAATTGATTCTCTAGATGTCGTTACTAGGTTTTTTAAAACGCGGTAACGAAATGTTTCCTGACATGTACTTAACTCCCGCCGTTGAGCCGCGCGTCAACTTATAGTGCATACGGTACCTATACGCTTAAATTGTTTCTATTTCGTAGCTTATTCGACTACCTGCTTTCGATTTCGGTTGTTTGTTATTTGCTTTGTGATTTGGTTAAGGTTGAATCCATACTAATATTATAAATGAATTTATATTGGCTTTCATTTTCGGATTTGTGTATTTTCTTGGATCGGTTTTGTTGATTTGGTTGGTATTCCTTTATACATATTTAGACTCTGGCTTTGATTTTGGATTTTGTTTATTTAGAATCGTGAATTGGTTTTCGTTGTTTTAGTTTGTTTAACAATATTTCAAAGGAATATTAATAGTATAGATAGTGTATACGGTACCTATACACTTACTTCTTTTCGTTGGTTATATTTATATTGACTACTGCTGTCAATTTCGGTTTTCTGCGATTTGTTTTGTGATTTGGTTTAAGTTGATTCGATTTTTTTGGCTATCGTTTTCGGATTCGTGTTGTGTCTTGAATTGGTTTTGTTGTTTTGATTTTAAAAAATATTTAAAAGGAATATTTATTCCTTTTAGATATTTTGGATTTGCTTTAAAAATATTTAAAATTTAATTCCTTTTAGGTATTTTAACGTTTTTTAAATAGATTTTTCTTACTTCATAATGCCTCGCAAACGTAAGTCCAGCCTTTCAAGGGTATCTTCTCAAGACAAGCGAAAAGATTAGCTCGATCGCTAGAATCTTTAGAAGATGCTGAACTGAGAAGGCAAGAACAAGCAGAGCGTCAGGCTGCTTTTAGAGCATCTGAGACACCTTTTCAACGTCAACAAAGGCATCTTGAACAGACAGAGCGTCAGGCTGCTTTAATAGCTTCCGAAACACCTTCTCAAAGTTAGGAAAGGCGTCTTGAACAGGCAGAGCGTCAAGCTACTTTAAGAGCTTCTGAAACACCTTCTCAAAGTCAGCGAAGGCGTCTTGAACAGGCAGAGCGTCAAGCTACTAAGAGCTACTGAAACACCTGCTCAAAGTCAGCAAAGGCGTCTTGAACAGGCAGAGCGTCAAGGTACCTTAAGAGATACTGAAACACCTGATCAAAGTCAGCAAAGGCGTCTTAAACAGGCAGAACGTCAATCTACTTTAAGAGCTACTGAAACACCTGCTCAAAGTCAGCAAAGGCGAAGAGATGCAAATGCACAGCTCCAAGCTGAACGTCGACAAAATTTTCAAAGAAACAATTGCTCGATTTTTAATGACGCAGCATTCAATTATGATCCGTTGATTGATTATAAAAATCACAGGTTAGTTGTAATCGGACTGATGGACAAGGCGTGTAAATTTTGCAGCGCTTTAAAATGGAAAGATGAGACCGCAGGCATGTGCTGTTCCAATGGCAAAGTGTCTCTTCCTTTACTTGGGGAACCAGAAGAACCTTTGAAAACTCTCTTTTATATGATGCTAATGAGTCACGGCGCTTTTAAACAGGATTCGGAATATAACTCATGCTTTCAAATGACTTCCTTCGAGTTGACCGGGAAATAATAATGCCGGATTTTCACCTAAATTTACGGTGCAAGGGCAAATTTATCATAGAATAGGTTCACTTTTTCCAGCTGAAAACGAACAGAATAAATTTTTACAAGTATATTTTATGGGTGACGAAGAAATTGAGGTAGACCGTCGCTGCCGATTTATCCAGGGAGTTGAGAGAGACACAGTGTTCAAAATTCAAAGATTCTTGCATGAACGTAACATTTTAGTCAAAACATTTAAAACTGCTTTAGAAAACCTACCTGAAAAGGATTATAAAGTCGTCATTCACGCAGATCGGACCCTCGAGGAGAGCATGAAAGGCGCTACAATGCGCTACAATGCACCTTTGATAAACGAAATAGCAGCCGTAATTAGTGGTGATCAATTTTCTTCACGAGACATTGTCTTGCGAGCACGTGATGATACGTTGCAACAGGTAGCCGATACACACAAGTTTTATGACGCTCTGCAATACCGATTGATTTATTGCAAAGGACAAGAGGGTTATCATTTTCAAATTCCACTCATTAACCTGGTCATAAAGGAGCCTACCCGAACAAAAAGTATCATGTATGGATTTTATGCGTATCATATGATGTTGCGAGAAAATGATTTTAACCTCTTAGCCCGGTGTAGACAATTATTTCATCAATTTTGTAGACATGTATGTGAAGGTAGAAAGTGAACGTCTCCGTTATATATCTTTAAATCAAAAAGCTGCGCGTTGAGAATTATATACATTTACAAGATGCAGTTTCAGCGACGCCAATGTAAACCCCGGAGATTTAGGTAAAATGGTAATTCTGCCCTCATCATTCGTACATCAGTACACACAAGACGCATTCGCCTATGTACGAACTTACGGAAGACCTGATCTTTTTGTTACTTTTACTTGCAATCCCACATGGAAAAAATAACTGAGGAGCTAATGCCGGGCCAAAAGTACTGACAGACACGATTTAGTTGCTTAGAGTATTTAGAACAAAAATAATGTATGTATTTAACAAAGGAAAATTTTCGGAGAGGTGCAGTGCTTCATGTATTCAATTGAATGGCAAAAAGAGGATTACCGCATGCCCACATTCTAATATGGCTTAAAGAGAAGTTGCGGCCCAGCCAATAGACGACATAATAAGCGCTGAGATTCCGGATCCTCAGCAAGATAAAGAATTGTATGATACCATCGTCCGAAATATGATTCACGGTCCAATGGAGCACGAAATTCAATATCGCCATGTATGAAAGAAGGAAAATGTACAAAGAAATTCCTAAACAGCTATTAAAAGAAACAGTGCACAATGACAATGGCTACCTTTATACAGACGCAGAGCTCCCGAAGATGGTGGCAGGAAAGTTACAATCAAATCTCGCTCTGGAGCGTCCGAAACCTTAGATAACAGCTGGATTGTCCCGTATTCGCCAATTTATATGACATGTTTAATGCCCACATTAATGTACAAGCATGTAGCTCTGTCCGCGCAATCAAGTATATCTGTAAGTAAATAAATAAAGGAAGCGACCAAGCAATATTTAATCTCAGGAGTGAAGGTGAGGCAAATCCTGTTAATGAAGTACAGACCTTTCAAGCAGGGCGTTATGTCAGCAGTAACGAGGCAGCGTGGCATTTCCTGGCTTCCTTTACACGAAAGGCACCCAAAAGTTACTCACCTTGCTGTGCACTTAGAAAATGGAGAGCATGTATATTTCACCGAAAGAAATTTCCAAGAAAGAATTGCATCACCGCTAAAAACTACACTAACAGCCTTCTTTCAACTTTGTCAAACCGACCCCTTTGCAAAAACGTTGTTATTTTCTGAAGTTCCCCGCTATTATACTTGGAACACATCTAGGAAGGAGTTGGCCCGATGTAAAGTCATCAGATGCCCTTGGTCATGTGTATACCGTCCATGTAACTAATTTTGAATGTTTCTGTTTGATTGCTGCTGCACCATGTTCAGGGTCCCACAGGATATAAAGTCCTTAAAACTGTCAACGGTCAGGAATGCGTAGCTTATAGAGAAGCATGTGAAGCTCTGCATCTTTTAGAAAACGATAATCACTTGGATGAAACCATGGAGGAAGCTGTGCAGTGCCAGTCACCAGCCAAAATTAGAGATCTTTATGCAACTCTCATATCATCTTGCAGGCTATCTAATGCACATAAATTGTGGGACAAATATAAAGCTACAGTTACAGCAGACACACGCGAACATGACATACAATGAACACATTTATAATGAAGCACTTGGAAATATTGAAGATAAAGTAATGGCAATGATAGGCAAAAAATTAAGCGATTTTGGAATGATAAGCCTCAGCGAACAACCGAAAATGAATTAAGTAATGAAATTATACGTGAAACAAACTACGATATACCAGCTTTGCAACCAGCAAGCCTTGATTCTTACCCGCTTGCTTCCCGAACAAAACGAGTTTTCGACAAAGTATTAGGACAAATAGAATCTGGAAATGCTGCACTTTTCTTTTAGATGCCCTTGGAGGAACTGGAAGACATTCTTGTTAAATGTATTATTAGCGCAAGTACGGAAAGATAAAAACATTGCTGTGGCTGTAGCTTCTCGGTAAAGCCGCCACGCTGCTACACACTATTAAAATTGGCGATGGCGGTTGGAAACGGATGCTGGGGCTGCGTTAAATTGACGAGATTTTTGTAATTTAGTACAGAGTCATTCCGAATTAATTGCGAGCGTTTATTCAGATTTAACAAACAACATGCACAAATGGTTGTGAAAGGGCGATCCTTGCACCAAAAATGAGAGCGTTAACAAAATAAATTCAGATATATTAAGCGAAGTAGCAGGAGAAATAACAGAGTATTTGTCAGTAGACACAGTTATGGACACAGAACAGAGCACTTCATATCCGTAGAGTGTTAAATTCTCTAGAGTTTTCAGGTGTGCCCTCACATAGCTTCAATTAAAATTAGGCGTCCCAGTCATGCTAATGCGAAATTTAGATGCTCCTCAGTTATGTAACAGGACAAGGCTGCGTGTGACACATCTTGGACGGAACATAATCAGTGCTAATTTTGACAGGTGTAGGAAAAGGTGAAAATGTTATTATACCACGGATCCCTATAATTCCCACAGATCTTCCTTTTCAATTCAAAAGGTTGCAGTTCCCTATTAAGCTCAGTTTTGCAATGACAAATAATAAAGCGCAAGGGCAAACGTTACAGGTAGCGGGGGTCAACTTAGAAAAACCGTGCTTCTCTCATGGTCAGCTGTATGTAGCATGTTCGCGTGTGTCAAATGCAGAATCTCACATTCTTTCCCCGAATGGAAAACATATAACATTGTGTACAGTAGCGTCTTAAAATAGTGTTCAGTTAGTTTTTTTTCCAAAATTCCCACAATCAATTAATCAGAATTCCCACAGATCTTCCCTTTCAATTCAAAATTTCCTATTTAGCTCAGTTTCTTTTCAATTCCAAATGCTGCACCTCTGACGGACCTATTAAGCTCAGTTTCCTTTCAACTCAAAAGGCTGCATCTCTGACGGATCTTTTGGCTCAGTTTCCTTTCAATTCAGAAAACTGCATCTCTGACGAATCAATTTAGCTCAGTTTCTTTTCAAAGTCTGCATCCTGACGGATAATTACGCTCAGTTTCCTTTAATTAAAAATATCCATTTCCATTTGGAATAAACAGGCTATTTTCATGCTTTCTATACATCATCATCATCATCATCATTACAGCCCTTCACAAGTCCACTGCTGAACATAGGCCTCCCCCAAGGAATGCCACAAAGCACGGTCCTGAGCCACCCGCATCCATCGACTTCCTGCATGTCTTACCAGGTCGTCACTCCATCTAGTGGGGGACGCCACCACTGTCCGCCGGTACGAGGCCGCCACTCGAGAACCTTTTTTCCCCATCGGTTGTCGGTTCTTCGAGCTATATGGCCGGCCCATTGCCACTTCAGCTTACTAATCTGTTGGGCTATGTCGGTCACTCTGGTTCTACTGCGGATATCCTCATTTCTAAGTTTATCAAGCAGTGAGACTCCGAGCATAGCCCTCTCCATAGCTCGCTGAGCGACCTTGAGCTTCCTCATCCGGCCAGCAGTGAAGGACCACGTCTCAGTTCCGTAGGTCATCACTGGCAACACGCACTTGTTGTACAGCCTCGTTTTCAAGTTTTGAGGTATACCTGACGAGAAGATGTGCCGTAATTTCCCGAACGCTGCCCAGCCGAGTTGAATCCGTCGATTGACCTCTCGGTCGAAGTTGGACTTACCTAGTCGGACTATTTGTCCCAGGTAAACATATTCGTCAACAACTTCAGCTTAGTGCTCCCAACAACTACCGGCATAGGTGTGACATGGACATTAAACATGATCTTTGTTTTGTCCATGTTGTCATAAAGAACCTATCCGTTGGGAGGCACTATTGAGGTCATTGAGCATAGTGCTTAGGTCCTCAGCGATTCTGCCATAAGGACTATATCATCGGCAAATCGAAGGTGGTGATGTACTCGCCATTGATGTTAATGCCGTATCCTTTCAGTCCAGAAGCTTGAAAACGTCTTCCAATGCAGCGGTGAAGAGTTTCGGGGATATAACGTCACCCTGTCTTACACCTCTCTGCAGTTGGATAGGTTTTGTACTCTGGTTCTGTACTCGGATAGCCATCGTGGCCCTACTGTACAAGCACCCAGCACTTCGATATACCGACAGTCAACTTGGCACCGCTGAAGGACTGCAGCACCGCCAAATTTCGACGGAATCAAAGGCTTCTCACAGTCCACATACGCCAGACATAGTGGCAAATTGTATTCCTCGGACTTCTGTACAATTTGCCGAAGGGTATGTATGTGGTCATGGTGCTAAAGCTTTTCAAAACTCGGCTTGTTCGGGAGGCTGAAGTCGTCGAGTCTGCGTGCGAGACGATTCGTAATAACTCTCGAAAACAGCAAGTAAGCGTGGCGCGAATGGGAAATCGGTCTGTAGTTCTTCAATATAGCGTTGTCAGCTTTCTTGAAGAACAAGACCACACTTCTGCTCACCTCCGTGTAGTGCCACCATGTAGGACGGAATTAAAGAGCTTCTGAAGGACTTCAAGTACCGGTTTTCCACCCGCTTTTAGAAGCTCCGATGTAGTTCCGGCCGGGGCCTTGCCGTTTTAAAGGTGCTGGATAGCCATTGTAATATCGCTCAGACTGACGTCCAGGATATCATCTAAATAGTGTTGGAATATACTTGCTTTTGGATCGTTACTCACACTTGCGTGTGGCTCAACGATGATGTGTACAGCTGCCCATAGAACCTCTCAATCTCATCAAAATCTCAGGTGTCCCGGAAACGACGCTGCCACACTCGGTCTTCAGCTTCGACAGTTCGCTCTTTCTGGCAGACAGATCTCTGGCAAAGACTTTGGAGCCCTGGTTCCGCTCGATCCTTCTTCAATACGAGCTGTATTGAAGTTGCGCAAGTCCCGCCGCATGCATTTGGAGATCTGTCTGTTCAGTTGCCTGTATGCTATCAAATCTACTGAAGATTGCAGCTTCATTTCCCGTCTAACAGCCATGAGATTAAGAGTGTGATCGGAGAGTTTTGTGTTCTTCTGCGGCGGGTCTTACAAAACTTAGCTCCGACCGCATGGACAGTTTCCACGAGCTTGTCATTCATATCGTCCACTGCATTGCAATCTTCTAGGCACTGAAAACGGTTTTGTAACTCGAGCTGAATGGTTTCGGGACTTTGGATTAGAGTCCGAGGGGGACGGAGCGTTGACTTCATTAGACGACACCTTAACTTAACGTTTAGGTTCAGTGTGCCTCTAACCATTCGGTGATCGCTACCAGTTTTCACCTCGCGATCACTGAGACATCACTGAACAGTTGGCGTCTAGTCGTCATAATGAAGTCAATCTCATTTTGTCGAACCGTCGGGGCTCGACCAGGTCCACTTCCTGTGGGGCCGCTTCTGGAAGAAAAGTTCATCATAAAGAGTCCTCTTTCTCCATGAAGTCGGCTGCTGTTATGGTTCCGTTGCCTAATCGAATTTCCTACTTTCAGCTCACCGTTCTCTCTTGTGCCTAGCTTTGCGTTGAAGTCTCCCATTAACACCGTATAGTGGGTTTTAGAGGAATGCATGGCTCTAGAGATATCCTCATATTTCTCCACCTCCTCATCGGGTGTGCCGAAGTTGGTGCGTAAACCTGTATGACCTTCAGCGAATACCGTTTGGTGATTCTGAGTATAAGGTACGCAACCTCGTCGACACACTCCCAATTTTAACGTTGTTAACGAGAGACTTGTGGACGATAAATCCGACACCTCCTTGGGACAGATGGTCGCCCTCGGTGATAGAACAAGTTGCCGGATTCGAGGATTACCGTGTCCTCCCCTCTCTTCGGACCTCGGATAATCCTATAATATTCCAGCGCAACTTGTCTATCTCTTCTTCCAGCTCCAGGATCTTCTCGTCAGTCCTCAGAGTGCGTGCGTTATAAGTTGCCAGGTCGAGTCGTCAGGTGGCAACCAGACCTCCACCGGAACAGCACCCCTGCCCGCCGTTACCATGGTCGCCACCGTAGCCAGGAATAGCGGGGCCGCCGGGGACTGGGGCCGTTTCTTCGTAACTTTCTTCATTGGGGATATTGCCGTAGTTGCCACGCTTGGCGAGCGGGTTGGCAACCGCAGTTTTATTATTTGCTGTTATCAGAAGATGCTGCTGCCCATCTTCTGCCTCAGTTTCCCTCTGTCGCCTCTTACGACACCACGGGAAGATATGGGTAGTGGGTATTCTAACCCGCCACTACACTTTCCTATACGCTGCGTTTCAAAACATTTAAATAGGCTGACGAATCAATTTTGCTCCGTTTCCTTTTAATGGCTGCATCTCTGACAAATCAATAAAACTCAGTTTTCTTTCAATTCAAAAGCAATGGATAGTTTATTTCCAGTGACCATGCGGGCGAAGCCGCGGGTAACAACTAGTTGAAAATGATTTTAAAATTAAACTTACATCATATTGTATGTCAGTATTGAATACATGGTGGTCCTTCACTGCTGTACGAATATGAAAATCAAATTAGCTCTGCATGCTATGGAGAGGCTATGTTGTGAGAGTATTTGACATAACGTATCAGTAATCTGAGGTGAACTCGAAGAAACGAGAACTGATGGGGAAGAAAGGTTCTCGAGTCAAGCCTCATACCGGCAAGCGGAGTGTAGGGCGGCCCCCTTTAGATGGAATGAAAACCTGGTTGGAGTTAAAGGAGCTCACAGTCCACTTGGTGATAAGTGAATGCTGTGACCCATAGACATATACATCATCATCATACTCGATTAAAAATCAAAATGCAGATGCGTTATCACCCATGAGAACTAAGATGGAATACCTCGTTTCAAGTAAATAGAACGGTTCTCTACACTTACCTTACGAAACACAGCAGCATTAAGCTGCTATTCTATACTGGTATTATGTGATAGCGCGGTCCCGGACCCCGGTCGAGCCGATCCATTCGTGATACAATCGTAATAAGCTGCAGCGTGGCTCTACCACGTATAATTATGACGATGAATGTTGGCATATTACTTCGCTTATTATACTTTACTGATGATATATCAGTAAAGTATAATAAGCGAAGTATACACTTTCAAATTGCAATTTTAAACAACCATGAGTTCAGACAGAGTTCTGTGAGACTTGGCACGACTTCAGTGAGCATTACTTTTATGATATTGAGGTAGTAATGACAGTAGTTTTAAT